>SZWC01017057.1:24882-38959 GCA_023375785.1 Penium margaritaceum
GGCCCCCCCCCCCCCCCCCCCAAACACTGTGAAGTGCATGTGGCGAGTGTATTGGGAAGTGTAGTGGATAGACAACAAGAAGAATGCACAAGTGTATTCTTTTATAAATACATGACAGTACATGTGGAGCATTGATCTGGGTATGTTCACCGTATTCAGAAGAGCAAAATGGAACAACTGGCTCATGTGCATCATTCAATTGAGTACTTTGCAAGCGATGGAACGGCACCCCGATGGGTAGTCTCTCCCACCCGTCCCCCCAGACACCGCGAGTGTATTGGGGGAGTGTATTGGGGGGTGTATCTTGCATATGTTGAAAAATGTACACAAGTGTGTTTGTACACTTGTGTACAAAATCGACCCCCCTCTAGATACACTACCCAATACACCCCCCCAATACACTTCGACTTCGGAGGGGGGGGAGAGTTGGCCCCACCCCCCCTAAACACTGTGAAGTGTATCTGGCGAGTGTATTGGGAAGTGTAGCGGATAGACAAGAAAAAGAACACACAAGTGTATTCTTGCATATGTACATGATAGTAGATGCGGAGCGTCGATCTGGGTAGATTCACGGTATTCAGAAGAGCAAAAAGTAACAACTGGCATATGCGTATCATTCACTATGGGTACTTTGCAAGCAATGGAATGACACTCCAATGGGTGGTCCCCCCCCCCCCCCAAAGACACCGCGAGTGTATTGGGGAAGTGTATTGGGGGGTGTATCTTGCATACGATAAAAAATGTACACAAGTGTGTTTGTACACTTGTTTACAAAATCGACCCCCCTCCAGATACACTACCCAATACACCCCCCCAATACACTTCGACTTTGGGGGGGGGAGGGGGAGGACGATTTGGCCCCACCTCCACCCCCAAAACACTGTGAAGTGTATCTGGCGAGTGTATTGGGAAGTGTAGCGGATAGACAACAAAAAACATACACAAGTTTAATCTTTTATAAGTACATGAAAGTAGATGCAGAGCGTCGATCTGGGTATATTCACGGTATTAAGAAGAGCAAAAAAACTGGCTTATGCGTATCATTCGCTATGGGTACTTTGCGAGCAATGAAACGGCACCCCAATGGGTAGTCCCCCCCCCCCAAGATACCGTGAGTGTATTGGGGGAGTGTATCGGGGGATGTATCTTGCATACGCTAAAAAATGTACACAAGTGTATTTGTACAGTTGTGTAAAAAATTGAACCCCCTCCAGATACACAACCCTATACACTCCCCCACTAGGGGCAGTGTATTGGGAGGGGGGGAGACGAGTTGTCCCCACCCCCTGAAAACCATGAAGTGCATCTGGCGAGTGTATCGGTAAGTGTAGCGGGTAGACAACCGAAAGAATACACATTTGTATTCTTTTGTAAAGACATTAAAGTAGATATGGAGTGTTGATCTGGATATCTTGTCGGTATTTCGAAAAGCAAAATGTAACTACTTTTTTACGCACATCATAAACATTTGCGGACTTTTCGAGACATGAAACGGCACCTCCACTGGTAGTACTCCCCCCCCCCCCCAAGTCATCTCGAGTGTATTGGAGGAGTGTATTGGGGGGTGTATCTCGCATTCGCTCAAAATTGTACACAAGTGTATTTGTACACTTGTATACTAAGTCGACCCCCCTCCAGATACACTACCCGATACATCCCCCCGATACAATCCTAGATAGGACGGGGGGAGGGGGGGAATTCATGCTTGACCATGTTACCTGCCACTCGAGCGCAGGGTCACCCATTTGGAAGAATATTTCCGCGATAGGCATCAACAGAACCGAGGACATATATGTGTCTGTCTCTATGTTACAAACATAACATAATGTTTAAGAAAGTACAAAGGTAGGTCCATTTGTAGAAAAAAATTGTTTTATTGAATGAAACAGATATCCTAGGATCTGTACTAAAAACCTTTTTAAGAAAATCCAGTTCTCAAGAAAGTTCTGTGACATTGTTGTAGTCATGTACACAGAGGTCATAATGTACATGGTTGTAGCAAGAAATTTCTACGAAACACTGTCAACTGTCTAGTTTTTTCTTCTTGGAAGGATCCTCACCATATGTTTCAGTTTTGTACACTCATTATCAAGTGTGTGGATTTGGGGTGATTGGGCATAAATGTCAAAGTACACTTATTGCTTAATACAAGTTATCCATATATCCCAGTTCCTCAAATTGTCTACTGTTTTGCACCTCATCCCTGTGAACCTCCCACATTCTGATTGACATAACACTTCGTATGAGAGCACTGTGGCACTAGAGGGACAGCCAACGCACTAAGTACCAGGCGACAACCTTGCACGAGACTTCAATGCATGTACACCATTCCAAAGTTCACAGATCTCGTAACGACAATGGTGAACGGAACAAGCGCACACAACTACGAGCGGCGTTAACCGGCAAAGACTCCAACGATGGAGGATCCGTAGGACATAAAAAACGATACCCTTCAGTCAATTCTAACAGCATTGACAGCATTCACAACAAATGGCACAGCAATGAAGATCTTGACGGTTAGCCCAATGACAGACCCCTCGGGCTCGACGATCTATATGCCCGCTATTTCCCAGTGGACGACACTTAGCACAATGGGAGGCACCAGTTGACGAGTCTGCATCAATAAAGATTTATACAAGAAAATTTTGGGACTGTAGAGTCTTAACAACCATCAACTCCAACAACTTAATGCAACAATGGAGGAGCATTGAAATTCTCGTGCAGGCGAAGCAGTGCTTACTGAGAGAAATTTTCAACTTTTGACTGAATCCTATAATCGATCGGCACTCTCGAGCTGTCCAATTTTTGCAAATCTATAAGGACAAACTAGTCATAAATGGCTGACGCGTTTGGAGGTGTATTTCGCTGTTAGTGGGGTCAACAACAGCAAAAAAGGATTGACCTCGCGGCCTCACTTTTCCTTGGCACAACTTTAAGTTGGTGGTCCGATCTAAAGACCATCGAACGACAGCTAGATATTAGTGGAGCTAGATGAACGGCTCATGCTGCCGCTCTCACATTGTCAACCAGAGGCATTTGGCCTCTTGAGCAGATAAATCCAACGTGGCACGACCTCGTGACGCTACTAAAAAAAGAACGACTTTGCTCGTGCCACTCTCACTTGCTTTAGGAAGATAAACAGGAAGTTTGACATACAGTACAGGCTTCAACGCCTACGTCAGTAGATTAGAGTGGCGGAGTACACCTTGCAATTCTGTATAATCATCACCGACAGCAACCTTGCCTCCAATAAACTCATTTTCTACTACAACGGCCTTAAGCAAGATATTGGGTGAGAAATCCCTATATTTAGCATCTAGGACGACCTTGCGTAAATGACCACAGCAGTCGATTGCATCGAGAGCATTGACTAGAACACTCGGATGTAGTAAACCAATAGCTTGCGACCCTAGATTCATAATTCTCATTATGGCAAAGGGAAGTCATAGATGATGGAAGCCCCGTCTCCAATGGAGATTGACACTGTCGATCAATGCGATTAACAACTTTGATGGACTTGTGGGAAGCCGAGGTAAGTCTCGCACGGCTCTTAGAAATGTTGTTAGCAGGCCACAGAGGGGATGAAGTCGCAGTGAAAATAATGAGGAGTCGAGAAACTGTAGAGGGAAGGAGTAGATGGCAAAGCTCCTGCTCGGTCAGAAAAATCTATGCTAACCGACCACCCATCTAAACGGCTCACATCATCGCAGACGAGGATACCTGAGATCACAAAGTTCGCTGATGGCTACGAGGACGACCAACCAAGGATGTTTCTACAAGTACAACCGAGGGGTTGTCAAAGTTGTTGAACGATACTGACACTATAAGATGGTTCAAAAGATGACTTTACAGACTGAATCAAGGGTGTTTGAAGGACAATCGTCAATGGATGACCACTGATCTGCGGAGTTTGAAATGTCTGCGAATGCAAATCGGAGATCTGCACGACATAACAGTCTTGAGTTCTTGACCAATGAGTGACCACAATGTCATCCTCGGGTGAGATTTCATCTACCTACACAATCTACAGGTCAACTGGAGTAGCAAATCAGCTTAAGTCAACGTTAATGAAAAACAAAACACCAGCCTCGGGTCGAGTGACCCACGATGAAGCAGCGTTTGCAAGAAGCAGCAGAGGTGGAGGCAGCAAAGGAAGTTATAGCAGTCTCAAGACGCCAACCGATATATTTAGACTTGGCCAAGAGATGTGTGTGATGCGGAGCTCAAGCATGGAAATACCGTGTGGAGACAGGAGAAGTGTACGAAATTGCAGCAAAAGAGACGGCCACATTGACCTCAATACTCGACAAGTTTGTAGCAAATTTAGAGGAGTTAGCTTATCGAGGAGTTCGAAAGGGGTTTTTCCTGACAAACTGCCCTGAAAGCTACCTCCATAGCCAAACAATGATCATCAAATAGACACAAAGATGGGTTGTGGAATGATAGTAAAAAGGATCTATCGGATGAAAAACCACAAGCTGACTGAACCCAAGAAGCATCTAGACGAGATGCTCTGTCAGGGTTACATTAGATTATCCATGTCACCCTATAGGGAACCTTTACTGGGGAGATGCAGATGAGAACGGACTACCGAGCATTGAATGACATCACCATCAAGAACCACTACCCTCTCATGCGAGCAGATGAAGTTTTTTACCAACTCTGTAGGCCCCAAATGTACACCAAAATTGTTGTACACAGTGGCTATCATCATATTCGCATATGTGATAAGGACATCAATGCTACAATATCTTGCACCAGATACGAGCACTTTTTGTTTACGGTTATGCCGTTTGGACTCACGAACACTCTTGCAATATTGACAACGATAATGAACAATATTTTTTGCCCATACCTCAACGATTTTGTCATCATGTAGCTCGATAACATCCTGGCGTACACCAGGACCCCTAAGGAACACGATGGACATCTCCAAAACGTTTTGGAGACTTGAAAAAAAGAAAAAATCTACGATAAATCTCCCAAATTTTGACTTCGTTCACCATTTCATCGAGCTTCTGGGCCACATCAGACGGCGGACGAATAACCATGGACCTGAAAAAGGTGGAGGTGGTCACTGATTGGCCGGTTTCGACCAATGTTTGAGGCGTGGAAGTGTTATCTGCCTTCTGTAACTACTACTGTTGATTTGTAAAGGATAACGTTTGAGTGTCAAGGCCTCTATCCGCTCTCACTCAGAAAACCACTGAGTGGAATTAGGGAGACAACGAACTTGAAGCGTTCGACTCTTTGAGAAACACTTTGTCCTTGGTGCCGGCCTTATGATTGGCACATTAAATAAAAAACAACGTTACGGCTATCGATATGCCCGATTGAGCAATTAGAGCTGTTCTCTTCTAAGAAAACGACGGTGCAGAACATCCAGTCACGTACATGTCGCAAAAGCTACACAAACGAGAACTTAACTACGTGGCGGAGGAAAATGTGATGCTCGTAGTTATGTTTGTGTTCAACACATGGCGGTGCTACTTGGAATGGAGGTAATGCATTGTCTGCTCTGACCATGACATAATTAAACATCTCTAGACTCAGCAAAATCTCAACCGTCAACAAACTCGATGGATGGAGTTCCTAGAGTCCAAATTGATTCACAACATTGACTATTGACCTGCAAAAGTAAATCCAACAAATCAACTGAGGCGGTGACTAGATCTAATGGCAGAATTCGGTACGTTATTCATCAAACAAGACTCGTATCTTACGAGGCTGTTTGCAAAGGGTTACAAGAGTTCAGAAGGTACGACAAGACCATGTTTTGGTTCAACGATCCTTATTAGCAATAGTGATTCACTCGCCAAGCTGTTGTGTGACAAAACAAAGAACTTGGACGGATACAGTAGGAGGAATGTTAAGATACCAACCCATGTGGCCACTTTGGTGAGGAAATAATGCTTAGGAAGCTGGCAAAGTACTATAACTGGAGAAAAAAGTAGACCGACGTGGCACCCTTTTGCAAAGCATACGACATCTATCAGGGAAGGAATTTCCTACCGCACAAGGCCATCAGGACTATTGCAACCTCTTCCTGTTCTGATGAAATCGTGTGTCAGCATCAGCATGGACTTTGTGATGGGCTTACTTGCCACTCCTGGGGATATGGCGCCATCTTCATAATGGAGGTTGGAATTTTGAAACTATCACACCTCATCCCGGCAACAAACATCGTCACCGTAGAAGGAATAGTATGATTGTTTTGAATTATATTGTTGGTTACATAACTTGGCACACACCATCTTCAACAATCATAAGGGTCATCTAAGGAGCCGTTTCTAGCGCGAATGGATGACGCGTTATGGCAGTTGGATCGATTTACAATGACGTTCCATCTTTAAACCAGCAGACAAACCAAGCGAACCAATTAGATGCGTGAACAACTTCTCTGCTTATTATGCGAGCTACACAACACTGATTGGAAAGCCAAACTACCAACTTCCACACTCGCATACAACTACGCGGTTTTCACCGCAATGCGTAGAATTTTGTTCGAAGTGATATACAAAAAACTTCTTCCCACATCGATATGATTACAAATCCCATGCAACATCCCCGTAGTTGACATTCACCAACGAGATTTCTCTTGAGTTTGGGAGGAAACACAACAGATTCTTGAAAAGACACAAGCAGCCACAAAACGAGCAGCGGGCCGACATCGTAGCAATGACGTGTTCAGCATTGGTGATTGCATCATACTCTGCTCGGCGAACGTCAAACTCCGAGGACTGGAATCCACGAAGTTGAAACTCCGATGGTTGGAAACATTTGAGACCGACTGAATGCAAACCATTGTTGTTGCTCGCCTTTGCTTGCTTGATTGCATGGCAATCCACTCTGTCTTCCACATTAGCAAAATCAAGCATTACGGAAACCCCAACGAGAACTTCCTTGGCAGAGACGCTCCATCTCCACCTCCTATTCAAGTGGAAAGAGATACAGAGTGCATGATTGAAGACATCCTTGGAAATTGATATCGTGGAAAAAAATGACTGAGTTTTTGGTCAAATGGCACGGCTACGACGCTGCACACAACAATTTGGAGCCCTACGACAATCTTGAAGATGTCGATCACGTGATCGATGGCTATTACCACCGTCACCGGCATACGTCTGCTTACACATCGAGACATTGCAGCTAAAAGGGGAGGAAGTGTTGCGTCCCAGACGTACATGAGTCCCTTAACTCTATGAGTGGGTGATTCTGTCCTTACATTTATGGCCCACCCTGTGGCGACCTTAATATTTTGACGTCGATCGGCCGAGGGCATTTTGGCCACGTGCCCCGACCTCTGGTGTTCCATTCTAGAAGGTTCTAACAACATTCACCACTTTGTAGATTGATCGACAGAAGTGTCACGAACCGCATTGATGTTTCAATATTGTTTTTTCGGCTTCTTGACAGTGCTTTTCTTTTGTAAAATCGCGCCTCGTTATTCTCGGAGTTCCTCGACTTCTCGACGAAGCTTCTCGAAGTGACCACTCACGGCGCGGCCTCGCACGCATTGCTCGAATCAAGCACCAAGGACCCAAAACATGCCTTGTAATTCTTGTCGTTGTGTAAATGCGTTCAACTTGTTCAACATTTGTCATCGAAGTTCACTCACTGCTTAGTACAAATTATACATTTGTCCCCATTTCTCGAATCGTCTACCGCTCCGCACCTCATCCCTATGAACCACCTACATTCCGCTTAATGTAAGAGGTAGAGCTCAAGTTTTTATCATTCAAACAAAGTGAGCTTCTTCATTTTCTTCATGACGAAGACGATGTTTTGGAATTGTTTATATTTGGGATATTTGACCCGGGGGCCCTGGCTCAACAAATGACCGAATGCGAGGGCCTGTATTGGCGGGTCCATCATCGCTGGAGCCCGCATGCGGCCGGTGATTGATGCGAGAGCCCGCCAACGAGCCTCGTGATTCGAGGTTGACCGTTCTTTTGCCGGTTGATGATGTCTCGTAGTTACCAGGGGTAGTGGAGCTGTTGGTTCTAGCTTTCGTCGTTATGCATTTAATGATTTGTATGAGTACTCACTACAAACTAGTTTGAAGAACTTCGATCGACATACAAACACCTTCAAGCGAAGAGGTTACTTTGGCGTTGACTTCGGCCATTCGCCTTCTGGTCAAGTGTGATCGGCCGAATCGCGGTTCGGACATGCATGATGGAGTCGAAGGGCCCCGGTGTTCCTCCGATTGGCCGGCAGGGCTCCACGGTTGGTGAGATTGACCGTTGAGGCCCCATAGTTCATGAACTAGCAAAATGGGCCGCCCTATGGAGTCGAAGGACTAACCAGGGCCCTGACGTCGAACTGCCCTCATATTTGAGCATTGTAAGAAATTGCCAAGTGGCAAAAAATCAAACTGCCTTGCTCTGAAGTTTTTCAAAACCTATTCTTAGCAAACAACACCCAGCTCTCCTGCCGCGGCTCTGTTGAGGCTCGTTGACTTTCAACGAACCGAAGCCAGATTCAATTTCGTGGACCAACGCCGCCATTTCTAGCTGATAAGGGAGATTGGGGTCCAACGAGCGGTTGGCGATGGCTGGATGACCATCATGACCTCCAGGCTTTCCAGGTCCTGGTACAGCGCCATTTCTGAAAACTTGCTCATCCATCGTCCCCACCATGCTATTCTGATGGCTTGCCAAGTCGGAAGTTGGTCAAGTTTGTTGTGGATAATACCTACGATTTCATGACAAACCCAGTAAGTTCATGTTTGTTGACGAATGTTATCGCTCCTCCATTTGAACGAGAATGAGCATGACTTTTGGAGGAGGATGGATCAGAAAGTTTTCCATCCCCAGCCGCGACCGTTTTCTCTCTCGCCTTTGGCATTGGTTAGAAAAACCGATCAGTACAGTTTTCCAGCTGTCTCCTGACGCTGTCCATGTCCATTGCTGCTGCTGCCCGCGTGAGCAAGGCCGAGCAAGCAAATGCCGAAAAGGAAATGAAAAACACTCACAAACAATGTTAACCACAACGAACCATTTCCCTGCCCGGTGCTACCCTTTCAGGCATGCGGGAACGGGGGGGGGGGGGGTAATTCCAAGCATGTCGTCCAGAGCCGCCACGGCCACCGAAGTCTGCATGTCTAGGCTCTCTGTGGTTGACTCGACGGCTTGGACACGCGCAGCCCTCAACGCGCGTGCTTCCATGAATGCCGCCTCGTACGACGCCAGCTGTTCGTTGACGGCCCGCATGACATCATCCGGGTGGACATCGCAGCAGTCCCCTCGGTATAACTCCTCAAAATATTGTTTTTTGAACCGTGGGTCCAAAAACGTCGCCACATACTGGCAGTCGCCAGTGTAGGCGTAGTAGACGCCCACGTGTTCAACTGCCTTCTCCAGTGCCATCGCGAGTTCAGCCTGGACGGTCACCAGCTCTGTGTTTGTCACCGGTGTCACAGCTGCTGCAGCCGCCAACTTGCATGCATTTGCGTTGGACTGCATGGTGTCCAACAGTTCATTTTAGAACGGGATAGCCAGGCTGAAAGTGACGGTGGCGTCCCCGCTCATGTCGTTTGTGTGGTTTTGAAACGGCTCCAGGATCTGTGCAACGGCGAGGATTGTGATCCACTGCTGCCCGAACAGGCACAGTCCGTCCTCGCCGACGCTCTTCAGCCATGCCTCAAGGGTTTTGTGCTGCTCGTGGGCGAGCTGCAGCATCGTGATGGTGCTGTTCCAGCGGGTGCGGCTGTCCTGGCTGATTTTCTGGTAGGGCTGTCCGCCGTTGGCGATGAAGTACGCCTCACAGGCGGACTCCCGCTACGGTGAACGTCCGATGTACACGGCGATGGCGCGCACCATGGAGACGATGCGGTCGACGGCTGGAAGTGCGAGGATGTCGCCGACAGCCATGTTGAGGACGTGGTCGAAGCACCGCACGAAGCGGTCGTCGATGAAGTCTGGGCAGCCTCCTTGCATGAACTCCCGTGCCATGGCGTAGTTGACACTCGCGTTGTCCATCGTCAAGCAGTAGACGCGGTCCCAGACACCCCACCTGGTGAGCGTAGACTTGAGGACCGCGTAGAGTGCAGCTACGTCATGACGGCCGTGAACCGGCTCGAAGCCGATGAGTATGGAGCGCAGCCGACACTCGTAAATGCCGTGGGCGGTGATGCCCACGTAGGAATCGTTGGCGGGGGATGTCCAGCCGTCCATCCGGAAGGACAGGCGGCCCTCGCAACCATGCAGTACAGCACGGACGCGGCGTTCTGCTTGCTGATAGGATGCGTCGATGTCGCGACCCAAGGTTCTGGCCGATATGAGCTGCGCTGCTGGATTTGCATGCGTGAGGCCGATTTGCAGCCAATCAGACTCGATGGCGGTGAAGGAGATATCCTTCTCGATGAAGAACCGGCGGATGCATGTGCGAAAGAAATTGGCATCCCAAACAGCGGGAGTGAGGCGGATACGCGAGGCCGAATCAGGATCTACGGCCACAGACGCCCGGAGCGTGGCAGTGCCACGTCCTGAATCGACGAGTGATCGTGCAACGTTGCGATGGGCGGCAGCAACATGAGCCCACAGTGAGCTGGTGTTCCCTCGCCGGAGGGTGACCGTCTTCATGACGTGGGCGGATTCGCAAAGTTTGCAGACAGCGGTGTCCGGCGAGCCCTCTTGCTTGTAGTAGAACTCCCAGATATGGGCCCGGACACCCGCCGGTAGTCCGGTGGCAGCCATTTCCGAGAACGGACGAACGCCTTGGGCGTTGTCCTCCCGTGCGAAGCGAGCGACAAGCCAGGAGTTCGCCATCGTGATATCTGCATGCATGCACGAGATATGCGTCAGCACACATAGCACTGGATGTAATCCTGGCGTGGGAAGAAGGCCAAATGAGGACGACAGACTGATGGCTGCGAAAGAGGGCTTACCGCAGGCTCGTGGTGGTGGGGCAGCGTCGACGTGTCGGATAAAAATTGTACCGGTAGTTGAAAAATGGCTCCAGACCTGCCCGTTTTCAACCTGGCGTTGAGTCGAATCGCCGTACACCGCATGGTTTGCTTCTGCACCACAGTAAGTTCATTGCTGTCATGCAGCCGAGCAAATCTGTTAGGAGCCTGCACCGATGTACAACCAACGCAGCGACAGAGTAGGCAGCGATGCTATCGACACTATCGATGGTCCTGGATGCCCCGGCTGAGAGCATCGACGGCCTTGGATTTATCGTCCCTAAGAGGCGAGGAATAATCTTTTCCGCATCTACGGTTGGCATAGAGGGAAGCTAGCACTGGGTGTGCGTGGGACAGGCGTTGGATCCGACGTCCCCAAGATGCGTCGAGCACAGCGAAGAAAAATCTTTTCCGTAACTACGGTGGGGGTAGAGGGAAGCGACTGGCTGAGGCAGAGTCGGCCAGTCTCGGAATAGAAAACTGTTTTCCAAGACGTGGCTGCCAAGTAGGTCGAACTGGGTGAGATCGATCTTTTTGACGGCCCGATGTCATACTTCGCTTTCTGCGAAGACATCGGAGAACCGTCAGATGTAAGGCCAGCCTCGAGTGTTGGAGCCCGTCGTAGGCGAGCTTTAGATACCGAGCTCCTCATCCCCAGACGACCCCCATTTACCTGCTGCCAGGAGACTTCGTGTGGCGAGTGCAGCGGCGACTAAAAACTACTTTAACCATGTCGTCTGAGATGCAAACCAGGATGAAGTATGCTTCTCTTTTATTATTCTTTCTTCTTCGTCAACGCGTTCAACCCACTCGTTTGCTCACAATTTCTGGCGAGGTACAAGACGTATGCCGTCCAATGAAGGGTTCGCTGCGTCTCTTCTTTGCTCTCGCTCATTTTTACCAGGTACCAAGCGGAAATCGCCGTTCGCACGTACGAAACCGATAGTTTAAACTTTCAAATCGAAAACATCGATGCAAGACTTTTGCGCTCTCAATTCTCGCGCCGCTCGGTTCGACTGCGAGAACTCTCATGAGAGTGCTATCGAACGCCGAGGCTTACTTTAAAGTGCGCGCCTGCGCAACCTAAAGAGTTGTTCAGTCCGGCTACAGCGTGAGTCGGCTCACGCCATTCGCCTCTCCTTCGAGAGGTGGTTCAATTTCTTTCCCTTTCCGTGCCTTCCCCTCCAAACTCCCATGGTCCTCATCCGGCTCTTCAGCTCTCACACGATGGCGCCCAACCGCAACGCCGTCCTCTTCGTCGTCCTCTTCTTCGGCCTCTCCGCAGTGCCCACTGCGAAAGGTGCGATGCGACGTCCGTCTCAATCTGGACCTCAGCTTGTGTGCTTGGCTACTGTCTCCAGCTTGCGCCGCTAGCAGTGTTTCCTTGCGGTTAGTGTTGGAGAAGCTCATTACCTTGCCGTTGCGTGGAATGGTTGACTGATACGTCCGTTTGAGACATACACGTTAGCCTGATCCTTTTCTCCGGCCGTTCATAACGATGGAGAACTTGTTGTCCCTCATCACCTCTTGTCTGACATATCCGCTCTGCTCTGCTGTAGCGTTCCATCGCCGTCGAATCAAAAGCAAGCGCGGTCAAGAAGTTATGTTCTATGAGTCATAACTATGACGTCATAGTTATGACTCATAGAACATAACTTCTTCTTTTGCTCTTCTGCGCCAAAGCAATCTCACCGCGGTTACTCTTTTGCTGTGTCCTCGTCGACTTTGCTTGCGCTTGTGCTTGTGCGCATGTTCATCATCAACACTTGGCTCCCGCAGGACAAACGATTGCCGTGAACTTGTAAGTCCCGTCGTCGTCGGTCTTGGACTGGAAAGTATCCAGTGGCAATCACTTGTCACCAGCTGATGGATGATCCAATCAGAAGCCGTAGCTTCTCTTCCCGCACGATTACTCTTTGCACGCTGTCGTCGGTGGTCTGCCCTTGTCAAACAGATAGCTGGGCGGTGTCAACGGTTGCTTTTTCAGGGGGAGCTTGTGGTTTGGGGGGGGAGGGGGGGGGGGGATGTGTGGGGGAGAGACGTTGCGGATCCTTTTGCTTCTCTGACTTGGAGTGGAGGCGGAGCCATGCCAGTCCATTGCTTCTTCAACCCTCTTCCCCCCATTGTCGTGTGACACGACTATGGGGGGAAGAGGATTGACTTTGCGTCCTTGCACCGAAGACTTCAGCAAGTGGGGAAGAAGAGGGCCCACTCTTCCTCTTCCTCTTCCTCGGTGTGCATCCAGTGGATACGTTGCTGTGGCAGGCCGCGTCTGCACTCCTCCTGCTCGGTCTTTCCAACGCACATGCACATGCAAATGCACACGCACACGCACACGCACACGCACACGCACACGCACACGCACACGCACACGCACATGCACACGCACATGCACACGCACACGCACATGCTCACGCACATGCACATCCACGCAACATTCCAGTCCGTGCCGCCGGTTTCATTTGCAGATACGAGGCTGCGGCTGCGGCAACCATCGGCAAGGAGCTACTCCCAGCACCATGTGCGGCAAGAGTGGCCGACGTCTCCTTCCCCCTCAGTGCCGACAAGTTGCGAGCTTCCCTGACATCCATTGCGATGTGCAACTCTTTCACCGCGTCAGTGACGAAGGCGAAAGACTTGGCTCTCGTCGGCAACAGGGCGCTCCAGACACGCAGCCCGTTTCCACCTCTGAGTGAGTGGTTTCCTCCACCCTTGCCTTTGGTTTTTTCCTCCACCCTTGCCTTCGGTGTTTCCTCCACCCTTGCCTTCGGTGTTTCATCCAACCTTGCCTTCGGTGTTTCCTCCACCCTTGCCTTCGGTGTTTCATCCAACCTTGCCTTTGGTGTTTCCTCCACCCTTGCCTTCTATCGGTGTGTGCGAGCTGTCCAGCGCAACTGCTCGTGCCACTGGCTGTCAACTTGCTGCCTCTTTCACTACACTACACCCAACACAGATGCACATGCACACGTGAAGGAGAAGATGCATAAGCGCATGGACATGCAAGTTGTCATTCACAAGCCCACATGTGCCGATGGCTGTCTACTTCGCTCCCTTTCCTCACTTCTGTGTGTGTGTGTGTGTGTGTGTGTGTGTGTGTGTGTGTGTGTGTGTGTGTGTGTGTGTGTGTGTGTGTGTGTGTGTGTGTGTGTGTGTGTGTGTGTGTGCGTG
>SZWC01017057.1:39889-55795 GCA_023375785.1 Penium margaritaceum
TGACACCATCCCCACCGCCCAAAGTGACACCATCCCCACCGCCCAAAGTGACACCATCCCCACCGCCCAAAGTGACACCATCCCCACCGCCCAAAGTGACACGATCTCCACCTCCCAAAGTGACACGATTCCCACCGCCCAAAGTGACACGATTCCCACCGCCCAAAGTGACATGATTCTCACCGCCCAGCTGGAAACTGAAAGCAACTGATTAGGAATGAAGAAATGAGCAACAAGAGGGGATCCCTCCAAGTACTAGCTCCCCCCTAGTGTAGAACTTGTTACTCAGTTAACCGGCCAATTAGAAAATAGTCCTAGACTTTTCTGGCAGGCAAGGTTTTCTCGGTGAGTATTGTCATGTAGTTACCCAAAAACTTCCTAGGTTGTGTGTAAGAGCAAGCAATCTAGTGAGGAAACCACACTGCATGCCATGGATGTGGAAAGTTTGCCTTCATAACTCAGGCAAAACCAAGACAAAAGAGTGAATGGGGAGTTAGCTAGGCTTAGTAACCGGTGAGTGTGCACTCGTCACGGGCAAGACACCCGAGCGAACACACACCGACACCCGGGAGTCGAGCCTGACCGCTCTGTATAAAACCGAACGGCGACTACTCACCAATGCTCCGGTGAACCCGGCACGGTGGCCTCCTAAGAATCAGCACCCGGGAAATGCAACTCCCCCAAAAAACACTCATGGGTGGAAGGGAAGCAAACATGATGCAAAGCACGACAGTAAGAGTGTACGGGCTGTAGCATCTTCCACATAAGATAAAATTCAAGTCATGGCATGTAAGCATCAAAGAGCACTCCTAGGTGGATGATGCCAAGACCGCTAGAGCCGCTAATCATGGTAGGCTTGCTCGACGTTTTCCCAGCTGATGCCATGTCAATTAATCTGTACATGTGTGTGCATGGAGGAGGAGATAAGAGGGCATAGAACTGTGAGTGGGCAACGAACTTCAACACTCCCCCATGACCCGCAGGCAATCACTCCACACACATGAGTCCTCAAGAGGAAGAGATAAACAGAGAAAATAGACATATGCGATCAAACGGGGTCATGGGGACATATGAGACCAACTGCATGAACATCACTTTCAAAGACGTTACGACTGAGTGCTTTGGTGAGGAAATTTGCTCTCTCCAAACGTGTGTCCACCCATGCAACTTGGACAATGCCAGCGGCAATGCACTCACGTACGAAATGATGCTCCACAATGATGTGCGTGGTGCATGAGTAATTGTTGCAGGAGACGACACAGCCAAGCCTCACACGCGCCTGCGCCAAGTGCAACATACTCTGCCTCAGCTGTGTTGCGGGCAACACACCCTTGTTTGCCACTTTTCCATGAGACAGCAGTTCCACCGACCATGAAGACATACCCTGTTTGGCTGCGTGCATCAGAGTCATGCGCCCAGTCGCTGTCAGTGAAGCCATCAACCATGAGAGAGGGTTGTGCACGAAAGAAGAGACCAACACGTGGTGTGGAGATTGCATAGCGGACAACTTGCAGGGCAGCCTCCGAAATGCCGCTCGCGTGGACACTGAGAGAACTGAGACAGGAAGTGGACTGCGAATGCCACATCAGTACGAGTGGTGGTGGCAAGGTACATCAGTGACCCTATGACTCGAAGATAGTCAGTTACATCCACTGTCTCCCCCAATTTTGAGAGGTCCGAGGATTTCAGAAGTGACTGTCCCGCGGGGGTCATGGGTGTAGAGGCTGTGGGAATGGCAGTGAGGAGTGGGCTTAAGTGCTCCCCCTGGCTGCGGACGTATGCAGCCTAGTGCACGTGCAGGGTGCGGCGTACGCGGTCTCGCTCAAGCTCCATGCCCAAGAAGACACGGGCCGGTCCCAAATCCTTCATCTTGTATGCTGCCTAGAGAAGGGACTTGGCTACAGAGACTGCAGAAGTGGTGGGAGATGCAATGAGAAGATCATCAACATAAACCAGTATGGCAACCAATGGTTTTAAAGGGGGGCTGAGAAACAGGGCAGGGTCCACTGGACTCCTCCTAAAGCCTCCTTTCTCCAAAGTTGTCGTGATCTCTTGATTCCAGCAGCGTGGTGATTGCTTAAACCCATAGAGGGTCTTGTGCAGCCGCCACACACAGTTTGTACCATCAGAGAAACCGGGCGGCTGCACCATGTAGATTTCCTCATCCAACTTGCCATGCAAGAAGGCATTATTGACATCCATTTGCTCCAACTCCCAGTCATGCTGGGCGACTAGACTGAGCAATGCTCTGGCAGTGGTATAGCGGCCGACTGGTGCGAACGTCTCATCAAAGTCCACACCAGCAATCGGGGAGAACCCCTTTGCCGTGAGACGCGCTTTGTACCGCTCCACGGTGTTGTCTGGGTTGAGTTTGTGACAATACACCCACTTGGCCGCTACAGCTTTGCGGTATGGGGGTAGATCCACCAGCTCATACACACTGTGCTCTCACAGTGCGTTAAGCTCAACCTTCATGGCCTGCTCCCATAGAGAGGAGTCAGTGGCGGCATGCGCCGCCTGCACAGTCAAGGGTTCAGGTGGCAGAGGAGAGAGGCCGGCAGTAGCAAGGCACGAGGCAACATACCCGGCGACGGATCACGAGAGGACGGAATGAAACTCCTGCTCCACAAGTGAGTAACCAAGAGCAGTGTTGGGATTCACGACGGAGACAGCGGTAGACAGATTAGAGGTAACAAGCCCAAGAGCACGAAGGCCACGATCACCTGACACTATAGGGCGAGACTGAGAGGGGAGAGCACGGAGACGACCTCCACGTGTGTAGGGAGACACAGGGGGAGCAGACGGTGCAGAGGTGGATTGGATCGGTGAGGGGGTAGGAGAGGCAGGGTGTGCAACGACCGCAGGAGAGGCTGGGTGCACAGCAGTGGAAGGAGAGGTCGGATGTGCAGCGACAGAAGGAGAGGCTGGGTGCACAAAAGCGGTAGGAGAGATAGGATGTGCAGCGACACTAGGAGAGGAGGCACAGGGAGCAGAAGGTGGAGGAGACGCTGGCGGAGAGACTGGCGCAGCGGAGGAAGGCACGAGCGGGGCTGAAGACTGTGAGTGGTCAGAGCCAGGCAGAGGGGGAACCGAGGGACGAGCTGAGGGGAGAGAGGAGACTACAGGCAGAGAAGGACCACCCCCACCCCGAGAGGGCAGAGAGAGGGACCCAGTGAAGCGAGGGGCATCACGTTCAAACAAGTGTTCAAAGAACAGGGCATCCCGGGACTCAATGACGCGACTACGAGAGGGGACCGTGAGGAACCCTATTCCAAACCCACGTCATGTAGGACATGGCCTCAAAGGCAAACATAGGGGATTGACCTGCAGAAAGAAGGGAGCGCACACCATCAGCAAGGGTGCGATTCTAGTGCTCAGACACACCGTTCTGCTGGAGGGTGTAGAGAGCGGTGCATTTAATGCAGACACCACGCGACTCAAGAAAGCGGGAGGTGGGACCAAGGAACTCACCATCGCGGTCACTGCGGAACACACGCAGGGAGCGAAGACAGGCACGCTCGGCCAGGGGAAGCCAGGTCTCAAGGACATCAGTGACTTTGCTTTTGTGATGGAGAGCAAAGACCGAGTGGTACCGGGAGAAGTCATCAGTCAAACAGAGAACGTAGCGACCAAGACCACCATGAAATGTATGGGGTAGGGGACCCATCACGTCAGCATCAACAAGGTCAAGAGGGTGAGATGGGCTTGACTCAGAGGTCGTGAACGGAGAGCGGTGCATCTTGCCAGAGGCACAGTCCAGACAGCTCGAAGAGCAAGGGGGGGAAAACGTGGCCGGATCGAGGCCCACAGCAGGCTGAAGGTGAAGGAGGCACTGGATAGCAGCAGTGTGAATGTGACAAAGCCAACGGTGCAAGAGATCAACATGGGCAGGTGACAAAGAGGGCGCCACATGAACGAGGGTAGAGGCAGCGGAAGGCAATGGAAAGGACAGCAGCATGCGGAACAGACGGTCACAGCGCACACCACGAAGGACAACACGACCAGAAGAGCAGAGGGAAATGGAGCCAAGACCACGGCTGGACGAGAAGTCCATGCCCTGATCATCAAGGGTGGTCACCGAGAGCAGACTGACCTAAAGGTCAGGGACGTACAGCACATCTGGGAGATAGACGGTGCCACCAGGGCCAAAAAAATTGACAACACCAACGCCATGAACAGGAAGGAGTTGGCCGGAGCCAGTGCAAATAGAGCGAACAGAGCCAACGGGGTCGAGTGATACAAAAGAGGAGCGACAGGAGGATATGTGATGGGTGGCCCCAGAATCAATGATCCAGAGACCAAGAGCTGCATGAGTGGTAGGGAGAACAAGACAAACGGCGACAGTGCCACAAAGAGATAGAGAAGAGGAGAGACCGAGACGAGTGGGGAACGTATGTGAATGCCAATCCTAATTCCAGTCACAAGCTTCAGGCAGGTCCCCTTGCACACCACCAGACGCTGCACCCCGGAGGGTGGTGTCGGACTCACAAACAGATATGTGACACTGGCCACTCATACTCTCACCTCCCTGAGAGCGAAGGTGAAGGAGTACAGCAAGGCGGCGCTCAAGAACGCGCTCCTCGTCACGGCGGTCAGAAGAGCGATCAGAGAAACGGTCAGCGGAACGGTCGGACAGATGGCCGTCATCGCGTGTCCAGGAGGGTGCCGAGTAGTGCGGGGGTGGAGGACAGTAGTAGGGAGGACCGCCGGGAGGCAGGTTCCAACCCCAAGGACCGGGGGGTGTTGGAGATGGATGAAGGTGTGCAGGTGTGGTGGAGAGGGCAAAGGCTGAGGTGAAAGAGGAAGGAGAGGTAGCTGTCACCGTTGCAGCGGAAGAGTAGGTGACGCCAGTGTGTACCCAGTGGGTACACATGGAGGAGGCTAGTTGAGCATCATCACGGGGGGCAGGGCACTTGGGCGCAGAGTGCCCAGTGGCGTCGCAATTCCAGCATGTGACATCTGTGATGAGAGCGCGGACAGCATGAGCTGCCTATGCTGGCTGTGAAACAAATGATGCCTTTGGGGGGGGAGTAGTAATCCCACAGCAGTTCCCATTGGGCCCACGCGCTGAAGCGCGTCTCCTAAGAGGTGAAGGTGAGTTTGGATGTAAGCTGTGGTGGTGGAGTTTTGAAATCCTTCCGTCATGCAGGTAGAAGCACTCGAGCTAGGGTAGCTGCTGAGAGGGCAGACGAAGAGGAGTTGGGAACAGGACCACTGGGAGGAACAGAGGAGTCAGCAGATGTTGTGTCGTCAGTGGGGAGGACAGCAGCAAGGGCAGGTACGGTCCGTAGACGATCTATGACGAGGGTTGCTATTATGGCAGCTAACTCATGTTTTGCCTCACTGTTCGTGTGAAGTTCATCCTCAGCCTTGCGGCGTGCTGCCTGTGCCTCACTAAGAGCAGCTTGAAGAGCCTCTATTGTTTCCTCTAGTCCTGGCATGATGAGAGCGTGTGAGCAGAGAGAGAGAGGAGTGATGCATGAATGTGTAGTGCCAAATGTAGGGTGAAGAAGATGCTCACCGAGCTAGTTGCACGGTAGCAGAGCGAAGAGAGGAGCCATCACTGCTGCAGCTGAGGAGAAGAGAACCGCGACCCATCCCGCAACTGCCACGGTGAGGCAGAGTAGTCCAGTGACGGTGGCCTCCGCCACGGCTGCTGATGCTGATGCAACAAGTACACCCGTGGTGACGTGTGGCGTCAGTTCCCGCGGAGCACCGGTGGGGGTCAGAACTGCAGATGCGGTAAGGGCGCGGATGGAGCCGACGGCCGCTGTAGTGGAGTCAACCGCAGATGATGCAGCAGTGGCAACAGAGGCTGCAGCAAAAGTCATCTGAGTGGCAATGTTGGCTGCTGCAGCAGCAAGCAGGGTGAGAGAAGCTGCTGTGTGTGCGTAGGCTTCGGTTGCACGGCCCACTGCTGTCTGGGTGGGGACCCTGCACGCACGAGCAGTGGCAGCAAAGGTTGCTACGGCTCCTGCTGCTGCGTCTAGAATGGCGCCCGCTAGATCAATGGAGTCAGTGTGGGCTGGGAGAATAGGGACCACACCAGGAACCTCTGGAGTTGGTGCTGGTTTAGCGGCTGCAGCTGTGGCAGGTGAGGGGGCTGATGTGGCGCTGGAAGCAGATGCTACGCTAGATGACTGTGGAGCAGTGGGTGGCTGCATGGTTGGAGGAAGAGGTGGAGACGGAGGCAGGTCGTCAGCTGTATACACCCTGCGATTGATCTCCTCTTCGCGTGCAACCGCCTCCCTTTCATCCAGTTCTGCTAGCTGCTCGCGCCAATAAGCTGAGTGAAACATACGGTACCATGGAGGTGTGTCGTTGTCGGGAAGGGAAGGAGGGTCGAAGAGACGAGGGTCCTCCCACCCGTGGTTAGCGTGGCGTGCAGCCGTTCGAGGAGAGTCAAGCTCCTCGTCTGGGGGACTGTCAAGAGGTGGCGAATCCAGCGAGAAAACTTGGAGAAGTCAGGGTAGAAAGTTGCTCCTGAGAATGTTAGGTCAAGATTGCGGGAGACCGGTCAGGGCAAGAGCAGTGGAGAGAAGCCAGGTGCGGCAGAGAGCAGCGAGCAGCCGAGGACAGTCGTAAGAGGGGTCGAGGGCGACTGAGGGCTGTCACGGGCTGTTGCGAGCAATTGTGGGCTTAGAAAAGCTAAGGGCTGCCGGGGACAGCCAAGAATGACTGAGAGGACTGAAGTGTGCAGAGCTCAGCCGAGAAGGTAGGGGCAAGTGTTCGAGAGTGGCCAAGAATGGCCTAGAGTCCTCTGGACTGCAAGAGAGCAGCGGAAGGAGTGAAGAGTGGATCACCCGCGAGTGTGGGAATGGCCACGTGGAGCTGCTGCGAGAGGAGCTCAGATAAGCACCGTGGCACTAGGTGACGCTGCTGCTCAGTGCCGGGAAGATGCGTAGTGAAGAGACACTGCCGAGGTAAAGTTGAGTGACCGAGAAGGGCCACGAGTGTGTGAGTTGCACCGAGGCTAGTGACCAGGATCAATGAGCTGTGAGAAGAGATGCTCACTGCTCTGATACCAGTAGTTACCCAGAAACTTCCTAGGTTGTGTGTGAGAGCAAGCAGTCTAGTGAAGAAACCACACTGCACGCCATGGATGTGGAAAGCTTGCCTTCATAGGTCGGGCAAAACCAAGACAGAAGAGTGAATGGGGAGCGAGTTAGGCTTAGTAACCGGTGAGCGTGCACTCGCCAGGGGCAACACACCCGAGCGAGCACACACCGCCACCCGGGGGTCGAGCCCGACCGTTCGGTATGAAACCGAACGGCGACTACTCACCAATGCTCGGATGAACCCGGCACGGTGGCCACCTAAGGATCAGCACCCAGGAAATGCAGCTCCCCCAGAAAACACTCAAGGCAAGAAAACATGATGCAAAGCACGGCAGTAAGAGTGTACGGGCCCTAGCATCTTCCACATAAGATAAAATTCAAGTCATGGCATGTAAGCATCAAAGAGCACTCCTGGGTGGAGGATGCCAGGGCCACCAGAGCCGCCAATCAGGGTAGGCCTGCTCGACGTTTTCCCAGCTGATGCCATGTCAATTAATCTGTACATGTGTGTGCATGGAGGAGGAGACAAGAGGGCATAGAACTGTGAGTTGACAACGAACTTTAACATGCCAGACGTCCGACATGCCAGACGCCCAAAACCCGGGCGTCATCCGTTTTGCCTGAAAACCGGACCATACCATAATACCGACGTTGCAAACGCAATCGTGTGGTAAGAATCAGCTAGAAAAATAGCAGCAAAGAGTTACGGCTGGCCGAACCCGGGCAGTGCCTACTACAGGCTATGATGCCAAACAGGGCCACACAGCAAGAGACATGGACACTAGGCACAGCATGATGCTGCAGACGCAATGGCACAACCAGAAACAACGCTGTGTGCATGTGGACAGCATCTGCAGTGGCAGTGACCGCCGGCGGCCCGACTGCTGAGGAGGCCTGCCGATGGAGCTGAGCGCATCGCAAAAGGGAGGAGGCTCCAGCAAACTGTGAGTGGGCCTCAGCGTGCGTCGGCTCCATCGAACAACACTCCAGCAGCGTCGATTCTCACCGTCAGTCATCTGCATGCCGATGTACACAAGCCGGGAGGACACAATAGAGTATAATGAGAGATGCACGAAAATCAACACTCCCCCATGACTCATAGGCATAGTGCACATGTGCGGGCAGAGACGCAGTCAACAACCAGACTCCCCCAGGCCACGCAGAGACGTAGGCATGGGCAAAGAGAGTCACTCACGGACGCACACCGACCGAACTCATAGCCTTCTTGAATGAGTCGCACTTTAGTGCCTTAGTCAAGAAGTTGGCCAGCTGCCGTGCTGTCTCCACCCACACCATGCTGATGGTGCCGTCATACAACAACGAACACACATTGTGATACTCAACGTTGATGTGCTTTGTGCGTGTCTGATGCACGCCGTCATTGTTGGCGATGGCCATGGCACTCTCATTGTTACAGTGCAATGTGATGGATGCAACAGACTGATGCAACTCGGACAACAGACGACGCAACCACACACTCTCACACGCGCGTGAGCCAAGAGCAAAGTACTCAGCCTCAGCAATACTGCGTGCAATGCACCTGTGCTTGCCACTGCGCTAGGACACAACTGTGCCGTTAATCAGAAAGATCCAGCCTGTACGACTCTTACCTTCCAGACTGCCGGCCTAGTCACTGTCGTTGTAGCCTACCGCGACAATAGACGGCTGGCAGCGGAACATGAGACCTCGCCGAAGAGTCAAGACGACATAGCGCAATACTCAAATCATGGCCTCAAAGTGGAGGTGACGCAACTCCTGAGAAAACTGGGTCAGGAGGTTGACGGCGAACGCGATTTCTGGGCGCGTCGTCGTCGCCAGGAACATCAGTGACCCGATGACTCGCAGGTACGTGGTCACGTCAACTGGCTCCCCCACAACAGCTGGGTCAGGACTCTTCAGCTTCACCTGGCCATCAGGTGATATGGGTGAAGATGCGCTCGGCACGAGTGGCAGTTCCTCCGCAAAGCGGGTGGACAAAGTCTGCACATAAGCAGCCTGGTGGATGTGCACGACGCCCTGGGAGCGATCATGCTCGAGCTCCATCCCCAGGAAGACTCGAGCACATCCGAGATCCTTCATTTGGTAGGCGGCGTGCAGCAAGTCCTTGACACGCTGGATGGCAGCCGTGTCTGGCAACGTGATGAGGAGGTCATCGACGTAAACCAGAACGACAGCGAAAGTTTGACCTCGCGGACTGACAAACAGTGTGGGGTCAGCGGTGTTGCGCTGGAGCCCGCCATGAAGGAGTGTGCTGCTGATTTCCTGGTTCCAGCACCGATGCGACTAATTCAGGCCATAGAGGGCCTTCCGTAGCCGCCACACTCTCCCAGTACCATCGTCGAAGCATAAGGACTGCACCATGTATAGCTCCTCACCCTCTAGTGAGCCATGGAGAAAAGCGTTGCTCACGTCCATCTCATGCAGCTCCCACCCATGCTGGGCAACTAGGCTGAAGAGCACCCGGCTAGTGGAAAACCGACCAACTGGGGCAAAGATCTGGTCGTAATCGACCTCAGGGATCTGGAAAAATCCCTTGGCTACGAGGCGGGCCTTGTACTTGTCCAGGGACCCGTCGGGTTTCCACTTGCGCCGAAAGACCCACTTTGCAACGATGGCCTTCCGACTTGGAGGAAGGTCGACGAGGTCGTACATGTGGTGCTGTCGGATGGCAGCGAGCTCATCGGCGTAGGCAGCGTCCCAGTGTACAGCCTCAGGAGAGGCTCGTGCCTCGTGCAGGGTGGCTGGGTCCTCCGGGCGTGCTGTGGAGCGGACTGAGAGGGTGTGTGCATCTCGAGCACCAGGTGGGATGTGCGCGAGTGCAACCACGACAGCGTGCCGATGCTCGTGATGAAGCATGACGTAGCCCAGTGCGGAGCCCGGGTGAAGGTCTGCAATGATGGCCGAGGTGGTCAAGCCGAGGGCCTTGGTGCCAGGATCCCCACCCACAACCGTGGGAGTGGAGGAGACACGTGGAGCCACAGGGGACCAAGGTGCCACGGAGCGCGGTGCCACGATCTGCGTGCTAACCGACAGCCTGGGTCGGAGGCTACCGCCTGGGCCACGTGTGTAGCGTGGTAGGGCAGGAGATGGCACTGAGTCCGACGGGCCAACGGAGGCGGACGGGGCTGCTGGCCCAGAGGGGCCAGGGGATGCAGCCGGGGCTGCTGGTCCGGAGGGGGCAACGGACGCGACTGGAGCTGCCAGCCTGGAGAGGCCAGTGGACGCTACTGGGGCTGCTGGCCTAGAGGGGCCAGTGGACGCGACTGGGTCTACTAGTCCGGAGGGGCCAGTGGACGCGACTGGGGCTGCCGGCACGGAGGGGCCGGTGGACGCGACCAGGGCTGTCGGCTCAGAGGGGCCAGTGGACGCGACTAAGGCTGCTGGCCTGGAGGGGCTAGTGGACGCGACTGGGGCTGCTGGCGTGGAGGGGCCAGTGGACGCGACTGGGGCTGCTAGCCCGGAGAGGCCAGTGGACGCGACTAGGGCTGCCGGCACAGAGGGGCCAGTGGACGCGACTGGAGTTGTTGGCCTTGAGGGGCCAGTGGATGCGACTGGGGTTGCCGGCCCAGAGGGGCCAGTGGACGCAATTGGGGCTACCGGTCTGGAGGAGCTGAGGGGTGTGTCACCCCGAAGTGAGAGGACGGAGGACGGACTCACCACTTTCCCACGCGACGGGATAGACACGGACGAGCCGGAGCGAATGAGGTCGCGGGGAAACAGATTCTCGAAGAAGAGGGCATCGCGTGACTCAACGATGTAGTGGCGGGATGGGTCCCAGAAGCGCCAGGCTTTGTACTGACGAGAGACACCAAGGAAGGTGCAGGGACGTCCGCGGGGAGAGAGCTTGCCGCCCTGTTGGAGGGCAGGCAGCCACACAATGGCCACGCAGCCCCAGACGTGAGCTGGGCAGAGGTCAGCGCACTGACCGCACCAATGTTGGTACGGCGAGGACTAGCGGGGAAGGGGACCCTGGGGAATCTGGTTCCAGACCCATGTCATGTAGGCCATGGCTTCAGAATAGAAGTCATCGGAGAGACCTGACTCGACCCGCATGGTGCGGACGTCGTCGGCCATGGTACAGTTCCACTGTTTAGAGACACCGTTCTGAGTGGGTGTGTAGGGCGCAGACGTCTCATGGTGGATGCCGCGGGAGGCAAGAAAGGTCGTGGTCTCACCCATGTACTCACCACCGCGATCGGAGCGAAAGCGGGGAAGAGAGCGACCACTTTCGCGCTCCGCAAGGACACGCCATTCCTGGATGGCGCGGGCGACATCGCTCTTCTGCCGAAGGCAGAAGACCCAGCGGTAGCAAGAATAGTCATCAGTGAGGGTGAGGACATAGCGACCATGCTCTCCAATGGACTCAAAGAGAAGAGGGCCCATGACGTCAGAATGGACCAGGTCGAGAGGGGCAGATGCACAGGAGGAAGACAAAGGGTATGTGGACCGGTGCATCTTGCCCTGAGCGCAATCAATACACTCTGTGGAGTACGGGAGAGGGAAAGTCTCCGGGTCAAGGCCCTTGGCCGGCTGGGTACGGAGCATGCCATCTACAGCAGTAGAGTGGATGTGGCAAAGGCGGCAGTGCAAGAGGCAGGTGTGTTGAGGAGAGAGCGTGTTGGTGACAAACACATGGCCTGTGGCGACCGAGAGGGAGGAGAATGAAGGAGAGGAGGACAGACAATGGACATGCCACAGGTTTCCACGGGCGGCGGCGTACGGAGGGGCGACAGGGACAAGGGCACGTGCGGCGCGACTAGCGCCATACAACTGGTCGGCCTGGGTGGTGTCATACGGAAGGGTGTAGTATGCCCACAGGCCTTCACCTTGCGCCCAGATCCGGAAGCTAAGCTCCCAGCTCCGGAACTGCTTGCCAGCCTGAAGCGGCGCAGGCGGCGTCTCAAAGTCCTTCTGACTACGGCCGGCACCCAGAGCGGGGCCAAGGACAGAGGTCACCATCTGCCGCTGGCGCTGAGTCTACTGCTGTGCTAGGTAATGCGTGGCGGCGGACACGGTGGGGCTGGCGTGCCCTGGAAGAATGAATGGTGGCAGCGTGCTGGTGGCAGCATGGGAGGCCAACGGCTGCAGCGTTGCAAGCTGCTGCATCAAGGCGGCGAGCTGTTGCAGAAGAGTAGCCAGGGGGTCAGGGTTGCCGCCAACGATGCCAGAGGGCTGCTGCTACTACTGCTGCTGCTGCTGTTGTTGGTGGTGTTGCTGCTGATTTTTCTGCTGCTGCTACTGCTGCTGCTGCTGGTGCTGTTGCTACTGCTGCTGCAGCTTCTGTAGGAAAGGGGGGCTGGGGGTCCCCCCAACAGAGGAGGACCCCTCCTCGAAGGAGCTGTTAGTCATAGTGGATTGTAGTGCCTTGTCCCATTTTTTTGTTTTTGTCTCTTTTTTTGTGCTGCTGATATCAGCACTGACGTCAGCCAAGGATGGCTGACGTGAGCAAATGCTACTGCGGTGTGTGCAGGGCTACTGCTTTGTTCCCCCATTTTTTTGGTGTTGTTGATGACGTTAGCAGTGATGTCAGTAGTGACATCAGCGGACGGCCGCTGACGTCAGCAGCGGTTGATGTAGCCACTGCTCCGCGATGTAGCCGCTGTTACTGCTGTTGCTGCTGCTGCTGCTCCTGTTACACACCTGGATGACGTCGCCGCCTGCATCGTCACCAGCAAGCACCTGACGTGGCCTGCCGCTCACCTCCTCGCGTCAAGCGTGGGGGTCAGTGCTGCCGGAAAAAAATCGGCAGCATTTCCCCTCGCCCAGTGGCCGTGGGAAAAATTCTGACACCGCCACCAGGCGGGTCAATGCTGCCGGAAAAAATCCAGCAGCATTTCCCCTGCACTGGCGCATATGGAGGTCCGCCGGCGTTGTCTGGCACCTGTACGTCAGTCTTCTGCTTCTGCTGCTACGCTCTGGCTCTGATACCAAAACAGAAATGCTAGGCAGCAGGTTGGGGCAGCAGCTTTGTTGATGCAGCGTGCGGGCTTCCACGCTCGTTGCTTAAGTCTGCTGCCCCCTCAGTGTGCTGCTCTAGCGACTAAGTCTGGAAGCTCTGGGTTTGTTACTCAGAAGTGCGCGCGCCAGTGTTAGCGCCAGAAAGCAGTTGGAAACTGAAAGTAACTGATTAGGAATGAAGAAATGAGCAACAATGGGAGACCCCTCCAAGTTGTAGCTCCCCCCCACTAGTGTAGAACTTGTTACTCAGCTAACTAGCCAATCAGAAAATAGTGTTGGACCTTCTTTTTGGTAGGCAGGGTTTTCTCGGTGAGCCCTGCCAGACGTCAAACAACCCAAAACCCGGGCGTCGTCCGTTTTGCCTGAAAACTGGACCATTCCAGAATATCGACGCTGCAAACGCAGTCGTGCGGTCAGAATCAGCTAGAAAAATAGCAGCAAAGAGTTACGGTTGCCCGAACCCGGGCAGTGCATACGACAGTCTGTGATGCCAAACAGGGCCACACAGCAAGAGACATGGACCCTAGGCACAGCATGATGGTGCAGACGCAATGGCACAACCAGAAACAGCGTTGGGTGCATGTAGACAGCATCTGCAGTGGTAGTGACTGCCGGTGGCCCGACCGTTGAGGAGGCTTGCCGATGGAGCTGAGCATGTCGCCAAAGGGAGGAGGCTCCAGCGAACTGTGAGTGGGCCTCAGCGTGCGTCGGCTCCACCAAACGACACTCCAGCAGCGTCGAGTCTCGCCGTCAGCCATCTACATGCCGATGTGCACAAGCCGGGAGGACACAACAGAGTACAATGAGAGATGCACGAAAACCAACAAAGTGTGACACACTTAGCTTCGCTCAAACTCCTTGCAACTCACCCTGCTTGCAATTTTTCCGAGAAACTGCCGTCCCTTCAATGAAAAAGATAAAGCATGTCCAACTTCGTGTATCATAATCATGTGCGTAGGGGGTGTTAGTGAAACCATTGACAATGAATGAGGATCCTGCTCTAAAGCATAGCCCTGTACGTACATTAGAGAGCGTGTATCACACCACAAAAAGTACTGCATCAAGATGAATCTCTCTTAAACTCTAGGAGAATTGGGATAGAAAGGTGTAATTGTGGGGACTATAGAAAGTAGTGATGTAAATCATCCCCAAGACTACGGACATATGTAGCATATTGAGCGTGCACTTTGCGACGTGCGCGGTCAAGCTCAAGCTCCATGCCCAAGAAGACCCAAGCTTGGTCAAGGTCTGTAATCTCATATGCCAACTGTAGGAGGCCATTTATAGAATGGCCAGCTGCAGGGCTGGGAGATGCAATGAGCAGATGAGCGACACAGACAAGGATGGCTACAAGAGGGGCCAAGCACGCACTGAGAAAGAAGGCAAGATCAACTGTGGTTCTACGGAATCCGCCCTTTCTCAGCATGGAGGTAATCTCTTAGTTCCAATACCGTGGAGATTGCTTTAGCCCCCATAGAGCCTTATGTAGACGCCACAGTTTTTTGGCGCCATCAATGAACCCAGAAGGTTGGATCATGTAAACCTCTTTTTCAACCCTGCAATGAAGGAAAACGTTGTTGACATCCATGTGCTCCAATTCCCAGTCGTTCCGGACCACCAAGCGGAAAAGAGCCCGAGCAGTTATGTAGCGTCCTACTGGCGTGATCTCATCCCTAGAAATCTACGAGAATCTATTATTTCTAATTTGGTACCTTGTACCACTCAATTGAGCTATCAGGATTTACTTTCTGGCGCTATACCCACTTCGTAGACACAACCTTTCACACTGGTGGAAGATTCACCAGCTCATACACAGCGTGCACTTCCTGCATTGCCTTTTCCCACAGAGTGGTATCAGTTGCTTCGCGTGCCTCACTGGTTGTCATGGACTTAGGGGGAAATGGGGAGAGTCCAACAGCAGGAAAGCAGCAGGCAACATACCAAGCAACGAACCTGCCAAGACCATGATGAAATTTACGGTTAATGAGGGAGTAGTTTAATAAAGTGCTGAGATGAACCACAAACATGGCCGTGGGAGACGAGGCTATCGTGGTGAGTCCAAGAGCACAACACCCAGGCTCCCTTGTTGCTGTGACACAATGGGGAGCAGTGGGAGCATGCCTCGTGGAGGGAGGGGGGTCGCTGAGACAGGGGCCACGAGAGTTGGACCCATGAGAGGGAGCTGCAGGCGGATGACTCTCAGAGAGGAGAGGTTGTATGCGGCAACCGCGGACAAAAGGTGAGACAGCAGGCGTCGCAAAAGTGGCAGGCACTGGTGAGGAATGTTCCAGGGACACAGATAGGAGGGGAGAGGAGACAGTTGGAACGTGAGAACGAACGGGGGGTTGCTCAGGATACAAGGCAGTGGTAAGGGTGCACAAAGGTTGCTGGGTTCGAGGTTCCTGAATCACAATTCCGGTTCTAAAATCGGAATCGCGGTTCCGGTTCCAAGATTCTATAACTGTCAGAGTATCGAGGTTCCATAGCCCGGGTCTGGAGAAGGGGGGAGGGGAGTGCGTAATTTGAAAATGTACAAGTCTCGCTCGACTCCACTTGGTGGTAGAATTCAGCGGAGCTCCACCACCGAGTGGGTTCGCACTTGGCTGCTATTCAGTCTTGGTATTGAACCTGGATCATTGCTCAGACACTGGCGTGCTACCATGGTTGTGCCCGGGCATTACTGTGCAAAAACCCAAGTTTGTGCATACAAACAGATGAACTCGTGTATTTTATTACATGCTACAACAAAAGTGCAGGATTTTGTGGGTTTGTGTGTTTGTGCATTCATACACTAGTACAAATGCATGAATGCACAAATACATGCATTTAAGGTACTGTCGGTTCAGATGGATGAAATCCGTATAGTACGAGGATTTGGGGGGGGGGGGGG
>SZWC01017059.1:10738-28411 GCA_023375785.1 Penium margaritaceum
GTGGCGTGGCGTGGCGTGGCGTGGCGTGGCGTGGCGTGGCATGGCGTGGCGTGGCGTGGCACAGCGTGGCGTGGCGTAGCGTGGCGTGGCATCGCGTCGCGTCGTGTCGCGTCGAGTAGCTGGCGTGGCGTGGCATGGCGTGGCGTGCCGTGGCGTGCCGTGGTGTGGCATGCCAAGGCGTGGCGTGGTATACATTGAATGCAGCACAGCACGACGGGGCACCTCATTGCAATTCGTGTGGTGCAGCGTGGTAAGAGCACAGATGCATGGTATGGCGTGGCAGACGATGGCACAGCATGACATGGCATGGCTTGACTCCTGTTGTGGTACAGTCATGCAATGCTTAGCACACAGAGTGTCGATGGCCAACTGGACAGAAAGGTCGTGTTGGAAAAAAAAAAAACGTTTGGCTCAGGTGGGGGTCGCTGGTGGCGCTGCAAGAGCCTTATCTTGTCGGAGGACCAAGGGTTGCCAGGGGGAGGGTTGGCGCCAGGGCTCAAATGCTGGTGAGGAATTTTTTTCCATTTTTTTCTTCAATCATGGATTCTCAGGGTGAGGCAGGCCACAGCACCACAGCACCGCGACCCCGCTGCACGGAGCTATTCCACCCCGCCCCCGCACCATGCCCTCTCACCCTGCCAACCCGTCCAACTACCACACCTCGTGCGCGTGCGACCCCGACTCAGGTCGATGTGAAGATGCTGCGCGTGCTTCTCCCACGCGTGCAGCCGCCACGGCCACCACGAGCAGCAGCACCAGAGGCAGCAGCGGCGCGCGGACAGGCAGAAGCGAATGCTTGTCGAATGAATGCGTTGCCGTCCTTTGCATGGGCCTTGACTGCCGCACCCACGCCGGCCCGCGCTTGAAGCCCCTCATGCTGCTGATGCTGCAGCCGCCGCCGCCGCGGTCGCTGCTATCGGTTCTGCTGCTGCTGCTGCTGCTGCTGCTGCTGCTGCTGCTGCTGCTGCTGCTGCTGCGACCGATGCTGCTGCTGCTGCTGCCGTTAATCCTGCTGCTGCTGCTGCTTCTGCTGCTGTTTCTGATGTCGCTATTGCTGCTCCTTCCGTCTGTCTGCGCTGACTGACGGACGTCGTTTCCGTCGGGTGTGACGGCGCTGTCGACGGACTGCGAGTGGCGTCTGTTATCAGTGCGAAGCGGTGTCATGCGCCGCGTCATCATGCCTGTCCCGGCCCTGCCCGTCCCGAGCGCAACAGCACAACCGGCGACAGGTGAAGCATGGTCGTGCACGGTTCGCCTCGCATGCTGCCATGGCGGCCCTAGGCGCTGGGGCCGTGCTACGCTGCTTGGGTTGGTCGGTCGGTGGACAGCAATGTCGACATTAGCCCTGATCCGACCCCCCTGCTATTAATTTTGATTCTTTCGTTACTGGAAATGACCGCTGAAATCAGATGGTTGCTTTGATTTTGCACTTTCGGGTCTCGGGTTCGTATCAGAACAAATCACTTTGGAGCGTCCCGATTCTTCCGCAATTAAGGGCCCACATTGACTGGCCAACGTCCTCATGCCGTTGGATGTTTTTTGGCACTTGTCACGATGTGTCGTTGCACGCAACTCGGTCGTCCAGGTACTAGCGCCGAAAAGGATGAGGTCCTGGGAACCACACGATTAAGAGAATTCTAAACATGACGACATAAGGAAGTGATACGTGGAGACTTTCATCGTCTTCGCTGATTGTATCTACACTTTCTGAAATGCAGATCCTACACGTTCGGATGAGTGACTTGTCAACAAAAAATCATCCCCAAAAGCACCCTTAGTTAAGCTCGGAAATAACTTCGCATACTTTCCTGCCGCCTTCGCCGATATATGACGAAATCGACCAGATCAGGGCCCCGAACCGGAACCCTTGAAATCTATCGATCCATTTATCCCGCCAGTGGAGGATAGTTATAACCAATCATCGATGACATCGAAAATGGCGGTAGAGGTCATCGATGATTGGTTGGATTTTTCATCTATCCGAGGTTTGCCGCCATTTACCCCGTCGCCGTCGGACAGCGCACTATGACGTGTAATTTACGAACCATGGATGATGCCGCTGGGAGGTTCGAGCTCACGACCGTTGGGCTTGGCCGTTCCGTGGTGCGTTTGCGATGCGATGGGCTGCCCGTCGACTCGCCGCTCGACGTGGGGGTGGAAATGACTACTTAGTCATTTTTCAACCCCGTACCCACTTACCTCTCTGTCATGGATCGCACCCGTCGGCGAGCACTCGCTCGCCGCGCAATCATACGCCGCATCGTCGTTCTACGTGTACTCCTCGTCACAGTGCTCTACGACATCATCCAAGACATTACCTCCCGCTTGCGCAACCGACTCCTTCGACATCCCATGCTCAACTCCACCTATGGCGGCGTGATGTGGCTGCACGAACTCGTCCGCAGGCATCCCGAGCGCTTCTTCAACGTGACCAGAATGTTCGTGCACTCTTGGATTGCTATCGTCGTTGAGCTCCGCCAACGCACATCCCTTCGAAAAACGTGCCTAAGTGTGGATGAAAAGCTCTTGACGTGGTTGCAATGCGTCACCCACGCCATGTCTGTGCGTGAGTTGGCGGAGCGGTTTCAACGCGGCATGGCGACGGTGTCACGCGTGCTACGTGAGGTCGTGGCGGCGTTACTCACCCTTGCACCCGCAGTTTTGCGTCAACCAAGGGTCGGGGACGAGCCACCGTCGGCTTGGCAAGGACGACCCGACTACTTACCTTGGTTTCGGCGTTGTGTGGGCGCCATCGACGGAACACATGTCCGTGTGGTTGTCAGGCATGAGAGGAGGGGGCCATATGTCAACCGCCACCAACAAGTGACGCAAAACGTGCTAGCTTCGTGCGATGCCGACTTGCATTTCACCTTTGTCACCACGGGATGGGAGGGGTCGGCCCATGACGCATGGATGTTTTTAGACGTCTTGGCACGTGGCTTCCGCTTGCCAACCGGCACTTACCTTTTCGCGGACGCGGCCTTTCCGGAAGGGTTCGGGTTGATGACGCCTTTTCGAGGAAGGCGTTATCATTTACAAGAGTTTGGGGAAGGCACCATGCGGCCACAAGACGATGAGGAACTATTCAACCTACGGCATGCAAGTGCTAGGTCTATGATTGAAAGGTGCTTCGGTGTTTTGAAGGGAAGGTTCCACATTTGCCGTGGAATACCATCGTACAACGTCAATTTCCAAGTTGGGATCCTCTTGTTGTGTTTCATCATGCACAATCTCATTCAAAGCTGTGAGGATGTGGCCGCACATCTAACGGCAAGCATGTTGGAGGAGAATGACATAGGTGGGGTTCGTCCTTTTAGGATTCCAATTGGTGGGGGAAGAGGGGGTGATGCGGCAATGAGAGCTTCAAGGAATGAATTTTCAAGGGCAATTTGGAACGATTACGTTAATGATTAATTAAAGAGCTTTACATTACCACATGTCAAAACTTATCCAAATATTCGGCATCCGCATGCAAAGTTCCGTTGTCATTGCTTGAAGGATCGGATCCAACTTGTCTACCGGCCACATCACTCTCTCCTCCCCATGCCCCTCCCCAGTTGCCCATGACTTTGTCTTGTGGAATGCGGCCGAGCACCTCATTTGTCACACGCTTACGTAATGTACCAATGGAATAGACATAGTCCTCGCACACAGATGGCTCCGCCTTGAAACGCTTCAACATGATCATGGCATCGTCGGTGTTGATGGTGCTATCAGCCGACAAGAGTTCAACGGCCGACCCATACACCGACTTTGGGGTCTCATCTTTCATCATGCACTCCATTTTGGAGCCAGCATGCATGATGTTGTCCACTACATCCATTTGTCGCTCAAGCTTCCCTTTCCTCTTGCTCTTGCAGGTGGGGGGGTCATCCTTCGCATCGTCGTCGTCATCATCAATGACGACGACGGTTGTACTCGTCACCATGTTATCCCCGGTTTCCTTATCCGCGACGAACAAATGGGTAGCCAAATCATACCATGGGAGGGCTTTACCCTCAAGCTTGGCTTGCTCCACATTCATCCTTTTAATGTCTTTCCACTTGTCCTTGCTAAACTCAATGACCCATGTCTTCCGGCACAACCCCCCCCACTTTGCCCAACCCAGCCATAAGCTAGCTTCCAAACCTTCTCTATTGAAGCTAGCCTACTTCCAACCTGAGTTGCCTTCATCGGGGCGGCGAATGCGGGTGAGGCGGTCAAAACGTTGGCGATGGCATCGTGTAGTCAACCACGCCACCCGCTACTCCCACGGACGTCCGCAACCGTCTCCAACGCGGCCTTGACGAGTTCGAGGTCACGCACGCCATTCCAAAAGCCCTTTGAGAGCGTGCCACCAATGTTGATACCTGAGCGCGCACGACCGCCTCTTGAAAAGGTCGAAGCGCTCGGCGCCACGCTCGGCGCCACGCTAGGCGCCACGCTCGGCGCCACGCTTGGCGTCACACTCGGCGCCACACTCGACGGGGTAGACACACTCGTGCGCTCCCTCGGAATGGATAACTCCGCCGACGTAGTTGTCGTGGCTATGGCGGGTACTCCCGTTTTCCCCAGCAGGGGGGAGGAGGCGACGGGAGAAGGTTCGCGGAAGCCACCAAGGACGGTGGCCATGGGGGCCGATGCAGACGGGAGCGGCGAGAATCATGGGGCCGGGCCGTGGCCGAGCGGGGGGACGTACGGCATGAATGATGACTGCTGTTGATGGAGATGAAAGAATGCCAACGGACGGGGGGAGGGGAGCCCGTTCATACGGGCTTGCCGTACGGCACGCTCGTAGGGGGGGAGGGGCGCGATGCCCGCATTGACGTAGCGCCATGGGTCGGGAGCCCATGGTACATGCTTGCCGTGGATGTAAGCTTCGCGATCACCACCCACGAAAGGGTGGGTGTTGTACTCAGCCTGGCCATCCGCGTCTGGCAGATGTGCAGCACGCTGGTACCGCGAAGTTGCGTTGATGAGGTCGGCGCCATCAAAGTGTGGAACTGGCCTCGCGAGGAGGGAGTCCGGAGCACCGTCGGTGTTGTAGGTGGCGGGGTTGTAGGACTGCGGGTCCATAGGCACGGAACTAATCGACGTTGTATCCATGGAGGTGGAGATGTGAACTCATGATGAGTGTTAGAGGTTAAGACAGCCAAAGTGGTGCTCGTGGCACCGTGGAGTTGGGGCTAGGGCGATTCGGGGAGGCATTCGCGTGGCGAGGTTGGTCGAGCCGCAGTTTTCCTTGTCGAATTCGAATGCCCGAATTTCGAGCATCCGAAGAGGAGTCGGATAAACCCCATCATCGTCGTCCATGCGGGCGGTTTTAAGTACAGGCGACAGAAGTGTAGCGTGGCAGTGCCACGCCAACCGGTCGAAGGAGCCACGTGGCTCGAGCGGGGTCACCTGGGACTGTGGGCGGTTGGACGGGATGGCTTGAGGGTCGGAGACCCTCAAGCACCGCGGTTTTGGCCTAGTCGGCCAAGGATTCCGTCGAATCCGCTACATTGGTATCAGAGCTCCAGGGCTCGAATCCCACGTTGGGATTACCGGAGATGCCGAGGCGGCTCTCACTCCTAGTGGGGGGGAGTGTAGCGTGGCAGTGCCACGCCGACCGGTCGAAGGAGCCACGTGGCTCGAGCGGGGTCACCTGGGACTGTGGGCGGTTGGACGGGATGGCTTGAGGGTCGGAGACCCTCAAGCACCGCGGTTTTGGCCTAGTCGGCCAGGGATTCCGTCGAATCCGCTACAAGAAGTGTCTTTGTTAAAAAAATAGTTCTAGAACTATGGCAAACCTAGTCCTACAACTATGGAATCGATGAATTTCAATAATATTAGTGCCACGTAGGCATCGATAAATTTATCGATGGAACATTTCGCGCTATATCGATTTGCGACCATCACAACGAAATTGGCGGATATGTGATTTTTAGAGACCTGCTCGTCACCGCTCGCCCTTTCGCAAACCGCCATTTTCTACGCGAGAGGATAGTTAAAAACTGTTCGGGTTCGGGGCCCAGGCCAATTTTCTCCTCAAGAAGTGAAACTTCTACGCAAGTCGAGGAGACGTGCACGGCTGCAACCTGAAGTCATCGTCCTTAGATGAGTACTTGGAGACCTCCTTCTGACGTGTCCATGAGCTGGGGATAACCACGACCGTGAACTGGCACACTGATGTTGATTTCGACTCTAGTAGTTGCATTCACCCTGCTCTCCAATCTCACGAGGGTGTTGGCGACACCAAACCCGCTATGATGCGGGCAATATAGAGGAGTTTTACACCTGAGAGGTGCTGGATAAGTTTTGGAGTTCCTAAAATAAAATTGATGTATATTTAGTTAAAAGTATCAAATCACTCGATCCCCAAAGCATGCACACCCAGAGTTCTCAGACTCGTGTATGCGGTAGACCACCAAAACTTCTCCGCAACTCTGGTCGTGAGATACTGAATCATAAAATTATTTTTCTGATTTATTCTAAATTCATGATCAATCAGATGATTGGCATCTCGTAGGTTCACATGGTTCTCCTTGGTTTTATGCCGTACTTTGTAAAGTCGTCGCTTTGAAATATACTTGGTCAACGGAACGGTTCTTTAGGGTTCAACGGTGTCTTTAATTACATAAAATCTATATTCATCCACTTGGATAAGTAGTGGCGAAGTATGGCCTATTCTAGTGAGTTATTGCGCCTTTCTTTGTAAAGCTTGAAATGGCTGGTGTAGAAAACAGAATGAGGGGACATGCCATTGGGAGAAAGGAGCTTAGAGAAGGCAGATTTCATAGTTTTTCTCACGAACACACCCTGGTACTCATAACTTCTCTCCATGCAACTAGCTGGAAACTCAAAATTTTCTTCCCATACTTGATTTCCAGTTAGATCGTTGCTTCGGTCGAAGAAAGTGTTAGGAAGCTTCCTAGCCTCCTTGACGCTGATGTGGCAACACAACTTTTGTAAGCAGACACACTGGCATGCAACGAAAGTACAGTAACGGCATGTATTTGGCTAGGAGAGATGTGGAAAGTCTCATAAGCTTCAATGTTTTTTTAAACGCGGAGATTAATGACAACTGAAAAGCACACGGCATATGTACCTTCTGCATCGCACAGCGAGTGACACAAACAACAGTGTCAATTTTCACTAAAACCATCCCCAACCCATTGTCTTGGCCCTAATTCTACGCAAAGGCATTCAAATGATGTCCCATTTGAATCTAGCGATGCATAATCTTGAGCCAAACATTGAAACTGGTCATATGCGCAAATCCAATATTGATTGGTGGACACACAATGTAAAACCATATAACTTAGGCCCACAATCAGTCCACCAAGGAAGGAAGAAAAATGTAGAAGGTCCACGCAAGCATTTGGGATGTCATGCCTCTCCTCCTGACGTTAGCAAGAGGACCACCACACGATGATGCTCTACCACCGGCTGGCTCCGCATCAAGGATCAGCACCAGCATGGACATGGCTGAGTGGTTGCAGTAAGCTGAACAAAGAGACAAGGATGGCTCACATCACAACACTCCTCCACTATCCGATGGTACACATGTCCATACGCATCTAGACATGACTCGATTTCGCAAGGAGATGCTCACCAGCCCACATGCACACACACCCCACCCTCAACCACCCTTCGTCAAGAAGTAAAGCCCAATAGAACGAATAGCCACCATTAACTTTCCGTGCACCAGCTCCTTGGTCAGAAAGTCAGTCCTTGCATGTCTTTCACGACTCGGATGAAGGATACTTCCTATCGCTCCACCAAATCATGCACACAGTGATGCTCAAGAATAAGGTGCTTCTTATGAGCATGGAAAACACCAAAGGTCTCTGTAATGTCAGAGCCACTCAAGTTTTCATGATGCAAAACGATGGAAGGCACAGAGTGACCCAACTCACAAAGCAAGTGCTACAACTACACCACCTTAGTAGTCTTAGCCCCTTGAGCCACATCCTCCGACTCTGACGAGTTGTGCTCAATGCAACCTTACTTACAACTGTGCTATGATACAGTGTTCCTACCTACCATGAAAACGGAAGCTTTCTGACTGTGTTCATTAGGGCTCAAGGTGTAATCAATGTCAGTTGAGAAATTGACTACCACCAAGCACTACTGGCAAGAGAAGAGTCTAAAGTACATTGGAAAATTCACGTACCGCACCATTCGCACAAACACATGAAGGGCTCTCACCTGAGTACATAATGAGAACTGTGTGAGGATGAAGGCGAAGGCAACATCGGGCCAAGTGGTCGTGGCCAAGTACATCATAGATCCAATGAAGAATTGGTACGGGATCACTTCCACTGTCTCCCCCATATACACTAAATAATCCACCTTCAAGGTATCCTGTCCGTTCGATGCAATGGGTGTGAAGGTTGTGGGAACTGCACTAAGGAGGTAGGTGAAGCGCTCTTCCACAATGGTGGCGTACGGGGGCCTGATGAAGCAAGAGTGCCCATCATCAAAAGTTATGAAAGATCTCCATGTCAAGGAACATAGTCACATGTTCAAGGTCCTTCATCCTGTAGGCAACTTGAAGGACCACCTTGGCCTCTTTTATGACCTCCATAAAAAAAAAAAAAACTCAATCAGTGGGTTGTTAACATAGATCAAGATGGAAGTCAAGCACACATATGCTTATAAAAAGAATAGGGACAGGTTTTCGTCACTCTATACGTACCCGATACGAGTCAATGTACCGGTGATCTCCTATTTCATGCTTCAAGATCATAAAAGACCTTGCACAAGCGCTAGACCTTTTCACCGATCGCAAAACCAAGTGGTTGGACAATCTAGAAATCCTCTTCTAGAGCGCCATGGAGGAATTTGTTGTTCACATCCATCTCGTATAACTCCAATTCGTGTTGAGCGATGGCCCCAAACAAAGCAAGAATTGTGGTCATACAACCAAACAGTGCAAAGGTATCCATGAAAAGATCAACACCATGAACCTGTGAAAATCCCTTGGCTGTCAAGCGAGCCTTATAGCAATCCAACAAACAGTTTAGCATCATCTTGTTGTTCACATCCATCTCGTATAACTCCAATTCGTGTTGAGCGATGGCCCCAAACAAAGCAAGAATTGTGGTCATACAACCAAACAGTGCAAAGGTATCCATGAAAAGATCAACACCATGAACCTGTGAAAATCCCTTGGCTGTCAAGCGAGCCTTATAGCAATCCAACAAACAGTTTAGCATCATCTTCTTACAGAAGACCCATCTCGCCTCCATAGCTTTTTGTCAAGGCAGATGGTTGATAAGCTGGTAAACACCATGTTCTCGGATGGCTCCAAGCTCAAACTCATAGAAAACATACCACAACACTATATCCTCAATTGAGAGCGCTTGGATAAGGCGCCATCAAGGGAGAGCTCTAGATCACTTAGATACAAATCTCTGGACTACGTCTGACCATGACAAGGTCAGCTACGACATTGTGGGCTAGGAAAAAACCAATAAAAAACCAGCTTGTAGCCGACTAGACACACTGGTTGATCCTTTGTGTAGTTTGCATTGACACTAAGGCCAAGGGCCTTCCTACTAGGGGGCAGAGCGTCTGGTTGTTGAGACATCTTTGTGGTGATTCATGGAGGCCAGTGGTTGAAGGCGACCACTTGGCTCGCAAGAGTAGCCCAAACTCGGTTTTTTCACGTCGGCCTGAGGGCTAAACTACGAGGGCTTAGCCATAGTGGCTGCTGGGTAGGGAGAAGAGGGTTCAGACGCAGGTGACGCCTGAACATGTGTGGTGGAGGTGAAAGGGACAGGAGTTGTTGAGACAGGAAGGACCAACACTGTTATGGCCGTAGGTGCATGTGAAGGGGCTGAGGCAGGGACATGACCAGGTGTGCTAGTAGGGACATGCACAATCATGCGAACAGGTGTGATGGTGGGGACTGAGGTAGGTACATGAACAAGAGCTCCCGTGGGGACATTTACAGACTTAGGAGCGTTCATGTGAGGAAGTCCAGATGGGCCCATCCACATGGAGACTGGCGAGGCTACAGGGCCAACGGACATGATGGCCGGGTCGTCATCGACCGGAGAGCAGACCTCATATGAGGAAGTCCAGATGGGCCCATCCACATGCCTAGACTCCCCGATCTACCGTGCAAGTGAGGATGTGGATGACGCCTAGTGACAGAATGGTGGAGAACTATCTTTATGTAAGGGTTTCGAAGAAGAGGGCGTCAAGCTACTTAAAGATACCATGATGGGCGGGGTCCTGAGATCGCCAGGCCTTTTGCCGTGGGGAGATATCATGAAATGCATATATGGGACCTTGTGGTAAGACCTTGGATCCTTGCTGGTCCTCGGTGTACCATTCACGGACAACGGAGCCTTCAATACGTGCGAGGTGGAGGTCAGCACGATGGACGAACGACGGCCTGTACGATGTGACATGGTCCTATAGGGGACTGTGTCGGAGGCGGTCCTAGGCCCATATCATGTAGGAAAATACTTCAAATGCAATGGACATAGAAATAACGCACTCAAAGAACTTGTCACAAACCACATCCTATGTATCCCTCTCACTCATCGGTTGCAGGCAGAGGCTCCCATTTTACAGAGACACGATAAGTGGATGGCCAGGCTGATGGTGTGCCTCCAGTGGCTGTACCTAGCTTCTGGTGGGAACTGTCGAGCGTCCTCGTAGCAGGTCCTAAAGCTCGTGAAGCCCATCGATCTACCGCTGCTGTTGTTGGCTGAGGTCATCATGGTGTCGGCGCATCTTGTCATGTGCACGTCACAGATCATCATTCACCTGAGCTTGAGGGCTTTTCACCCCTGACATGGAAGATGTAGAGGAGTCTGTTAGCTCTTCTCCTTGGTCATCACATGGTGCCATGCCAACCGGTCAATATGGGCCGGACGGCTAAAATGGTCGAAATAAAGACCACTCACCATCTCTGGAGGAGTTGAAACATTGGCAAAATTTGATATCACGGCCAAACATTTGGCTAAGGCAATGAGGGTGACCTCAGTATGCCCTCTCTCAGTAGCTACAGTGGCTACTCCAACCGGCTGCTGCTACGGCATAACAGTGCACCTATGGAACTGCAATGGATTGGAGCCATGTCTCACCTAGCTTCAGTGCACAACAAGTACATAGCTAATGCTACTATGTCGTGGAGCTACTATTGCTGCACTACACAACCACAAAATTGCATAGTCATGCAATTGCAAGCTGTCATTGTGTTGCTGTCGTTGTTGCGTTGTTGCTGCGGCCACTACTATTGGTTTGTAATTCTGTTATTCATTACTATTGTTGGTAGCTGCTATTTCTTGTTTACGGTTACTCATTGCTAGCATTGACTGATGTTGATGTAGCCTATTGTTGTTGCTGCCACCCAGTGTTGTCGCTCGTTGCTCCTGTTGCTCTCTATTGCTACTGGCAGCCATCAATACTCCTACTCGCTGCTCCTGTTGCTACTGATTTACTTTAGTTCTTACTACAACTGTGCTACTGATGCTCCACATGTATACTACCATACTATCCCACTTCTGCTACTGATAATGTGGCATTGGCAACAATTCACGATATAATTACCGAATTCACCGTCCACTCAAGATGCTCGCATGGTGATGGCGTTGCTATTGACATTACATCAATGTCTTTGTTGCCACTTTCTGCTATGGTTGGTCCATGGAACATGACCACGGATGTGACTCTATCTGTTTCTCCTGGTGACAGGTCTCTACTGTGGAGCTCAACGAGAAGAGTCTTGCTACTCTGATACCATGAGAATGTCCATAGAGGATTCGTAGCTCTGCTCTCGGTGAAATGACAATGCAGTCCGATCATCTAATATGCTAGCATGCAAGACAAGTGTGAGAGAAATAACATCTTGGCTAGGAGAGAGGTACAGAGTTTCATAATGTTGTGGCAGCTTTCCTCCAGCTTCTGGTGGGTAGATCACTACTTGATGATGCTCTGCTGCCAGCTGGCTCTCCATCAAATATCTGCAGGAGCATGGACACAGCCCAGTGGTTACAATAAGCTGTACAAACAGATGGGGGGGCTCACATCACAGCAATGTATTTGCGTTGGTGTGACATGTCTCATCTCAGTTTACGTAGAAGCTTTGTTGCTAAGCATCCATTGCACGTATGTTCCTCAAAATTTGAAGAGTGAAAGGTTTTGCCACAAGACTGGTTTTCACAACTTTGAACGACACTTAGCTGTGAAGGTCATGGAATTATATGGAAGCTTAGCACTTTGTAGCTTGATTGTATTGTTAGTGTCATGTGGCATGTAGATGGTCTAGAGAATTTGCACAAGCATCTGATTGGTATGCTTTGCTTGCTCGTTTTTCTGTAGTTGGAAGGTGATCCCTATTTGGATCTAATTGCTATAGCGAGTCATCGTTCCCCACCAAAAATGACTTGCAAACCTCCTATCTGTCACTGGTGATGGCGCGACATGGCTGAGGAAAAGCCTTATTGTTCCCTTGGCGATGAAGGTGGTTGTGATAGGAATGAAGTGAGTCATTTTGGACAAGTAGCCAACCACCACAGTTATTGCATGAAATCCCTCAAGTGGAGGAAGCAAACCAATAATAATTTCCATCGCAATATCTGATCGTGGTTTGGTCAACACAGAAAAGGTTGAAGCAAGCCCTTGGGTTTGGTTTGTCTTCACTTGTGCTGCTGGAAAACGTTGCAGCTTTCGCAATAGTTTTTTACATTCGTTCACATCCTCACATACCACAACTACTTCAATTCAATCTGTATCTTGTCCTTGCAAAAATTTCTACCTAGTCTAGTATCGTGGCATACTCCGAAGAAAATCATTCATACATCTTCTCTAGGTTGTACGAAGACTTGATGAGCAAATCATCACTGCCAATACTGAGCCTCAAACCTGAATTTTCCTTTAGTATAGCCACCAAGTTCCTTGCACCCATGTGTGACGAGTTGCTTGATTTCAGGGTGTTGATCTCGGTCATCACATCTCGTATCGAACGAAGAGCAACCATTGGATTTGTCTGTCTAGGCTATCACTCAATGCTGTATCCAAACTTGAACTCGGAGAACTCCATCCACTGAGTTTGTGGACGGGTCAGATTTGGTTGAGCGTTGAGATGTTCCAAGGTGTGGTGGTCAATAGGGTCAATGAATGATTGGCATTGCAAGTAGGATCATCATGTCTTAAATGCACGCATAATTGGGAACATTTTGTTCCCATGCTCTACGTAGTTCAAATTGGGCCTGTAAACTTTACACAACATGTTTGCAACCGACTACATTCCATTATCTTGGAGGAAAATGTCTCAGATATCTCAATTGGACAAAAAAAAGTAACCATTGTGTAGTCATTATTAGGATTGTTCAATCAAAAGGTTTGTGCCGAGGATAGAGGCTTCTCAAAGAGGTTAAAGATTTTTATTGATTTCTCCCCAATCCCACCCGTTTGATTTTCAAGCGAGACCAGTGAGAGGCACCAACACCTAGGGGTGGCTCCTTACAAATGTACAAAAGTAGTTACAAAAGCCAAGAAATACCTCTTACAAGGATTTTCAGCATTGGCCAACCAGAAACCGCCGCCCCTTTTTTAGGATCCACGGTGATACGCCTGCCACAAATGATGTGGCTCAAAATCTCCATCAAATGGGGATGAAAGTTACACTTCAAGTTTTCCTTCCATAGAACGTCTCTCTGAGAAGATTCCAGGAAGCTTCCTAGCCTTTCTGCTTGCTAGCCTGACAGCACGGGTCTGGCTGGTTGACACACAGGTCATGCAACGGACAGCAAGGGTAGGGAGAGACACGTGCACTTGTATCTCAAGCTTCAACTGAAGTAAATGCAGAGAGAAAGAACAAATGACAGGTCCACAGCATAAATAGCCGCCGTGGCTCACGGCGGGTGGCGCACACGGCGGTGCCTGTCAAACCTGAACTGGCCCAAAACCACTGTTTTGGCCATAACTCTGCGCACAGGCGTCCAAACGGAGCGCCGTCTGATCCTACAGATGCACGACGAAAAGACAGACACAACGACTGGTCACACGCCTACGTCCGGGAACAGCCGGAGAGCGTAAGAAAACAAACATGTAAATCAGCCCGGCAGGGCTGTCCACCGAGAAAATCCTGAAGACCTCCAAACGTAGTCCGTGGGCTGTGGGAGCCCTNAGAACAAATGACAGGTCCACAGCATAAATAGCCGCCGTGGCTCACGGCGGGTGGCGCACACGGCGGTGCCTGTCAAACCTGAACTGGCCCAAAACCACTGTTTTGGCCATAACTCTGCGCACAGGCGTCCAAACGGAGCGCCGTCTGATCCTACAGATGCACGACGAAAAGACAGACACAACGACTGGTCACACGCCTACGTCCGGGAACAGCCGGAGAGCGTAAGAAAACAAATATGTAAATCAGCCCGGCAGGGCTGTCCACCGAGAAAATCCTGAAGACCTCCAAACGTAGTCCGTGGGCTGTGGGAGCCCTTTGGTACACTGGATAGGCTGCCAAGCTGCCTCCAGCGGGTGGAGCACCACCTCAGGGAACTCCGTCTCCAGCTGGGTCCGCCTCAAGGATCTGCACGAGCATGGACACGGCCGAGTGGTCACAACCAGCTGTACAACTGTGTATGACTGACAACATCACAACACTCTCCCATGACCCGATGGTACGCATGTCCATACACGTGCAGAACGCGTGCCGGTGTAACACAGAGTGCTCATCAGGGACTCAGACAATCACCCACTCTCGGACAGGGGTCGCAGTCCGACGGAACGAACAACCCCGAGGAACTTCCCACGTGCCAGTGCCTTGGTCAGGAAGTCAGCGCGCTGCAAGTCTGTGCCCACCCAGACGATGGAGATCACCTGCCGCTCCACCAGATCGCGCACGAAATGATACTCGACAGCGATGTGTTTCGTGCGTGCGTGGAACACACCAGATTTCTCAGCGATTGCGAGAGCACTCTGGATGTCGCATCGGAGGATGATGGGAGGCACGGACTGACCCAAGCACTGGAACAACCGCTGCAGCCACACCGCCTCAGCGGCGCCAGCGCCCAGAGCGACATACTCAGCCTCTGAGGAGCTGCGAGCAATGCACCCCTGCTTGCCGCTGCGCCAAGACACAGCGGTGCCACCAAGCAGGAACACGTAACCCGTGCAGCTGCGTCCATCAGGACTCCATGCCCAGTCGCTGTCGGTGTAGCCATCTACCACAACCGAGCACTGTCTCCGAAAGCAGAGACCGTGATACGGTGTGGAGACCACGTACCGGACGACTCGCAAAGCTGCGTGCAGAGCGCGAGCCCGAGGGGACTGACTGAACTGTGCGAGTAGGTTGACAGCGAACGCAATGTCGGGACGCGTGGTCGTGGCCAAGTACATCAGTGAGCCAATGATGCGCAAGTACAGGGTCACGTCCACAGTCTCGCCCAGATCGGCTGGGTCTGTCACCTTCAGGGCGTCCTGCCCGTCGGGAGTGATGGGTGACGAGGCGGCGGGAACAGCGCCAAGGAGGTCAGCAAACCGCTCCCCCACAACCTGTGCATATCGTGCCTGATGGAGGAGGAGTGTCCGTCGACGACGATCACGCACAATCTCCATCCCGAGGAAAACAGCCGCTGGACCAAGGTCCTTCATCCTGTAGGCGGCCTGCAGGACCGCCTTGGCCTCCTTCACGGCCTCCAGTGAAGGAGACGCAATCAGGAGATCGTCCACATACACCAGAATGGCAGTGAGGTGCTCGGCTGTCCGTCGGATGAAAAGTGACGGGTCGGCATCACTCTGGACGTACTCGGCCTGAGTGAGGGTGCGAGTGATCTCTCGGTTCCAGCACCGGGGCGACTGCTTCAGGCCATACAAGGCCTTGCGCAAGCGCCAGACCTTGTTGCCTTCGACCTCAAACCCAGGTGGCTGGACCATGTAGATCTCCTCCTCCAAGGTGCCGTGGAGGAACGCATTGTTCACATCCATNTCGACCAGCTCAAAGACTCCGTGCTCCCGGATGGCCCTGAGCTCGTCCTCACAGGCGGCCCGCCACTGCTCAGCATCCTCTCCTGAGAGAGCCTCCTTTAACGTGTCTGGATCAGGGACCGTCAAAGGAGAGCTCCGGGTGGCCAGGACACATGCCTCATGGGTCGGACGGACCACAACTAGGTCAGCGGCAGCCGCCTGTGCAGCCTCGTGCTCGTCAGTGATCAGCTGGTGCCCAATGGGACAAGCTGGGTGCACCTCCGTGTAGGTGCCTTGGACACTCAGGCCGAGGGCCTTCGTGCAAGGGTCACCACTGTGCACGCTGCGCGTGCGTCGTCTGGGTGGCGCAACCGCAGTCGAAGGTGCGCGTGAGGCCAGTGGGCGGAGACGCCCACCTGGTCCACGGGAGTAGCCCGAGTCTGAGCTGACCGACGGTTCTGGCACAGGGAGGTCAGGCGCTGTCTCTGGAGACGCTGCAGGCGTGGGCGAGATAGGCGCGGCAGGCGCGGGCGAAGCAGGCGCTGCAGGCACGGGCGAGACGGTCGCGGCAGGCGCGGGCGAGACAGTCGCGGCGGGCGCGGGTGAGGCAGGTGCCGCAGTCAAAGAGGCGGCAGGTGGAGCTCTAGCAGGCGAAGCAGGCGCTGCAGGTGCGGGCGAAGAATGCGCTGCAGGTGCGGGCGAAGCAGGCGCTGCAGGTGCGGGCGAAGCAGGCGCTGCAGGTGCGGGCGAAGCATGCGCTACAGGTGCGGGCGAGGCAGTCGCGGCAGGCGCGGGCGAGGCAGTCGCGGCAGGCGCGGGTGAGGCAGGCGTAGCAGGCGCAGGCGAGATAGTCGTGGCGGGCGCAAGCGTAGAGACTACAGGCCTGACAGCAATGATGGCCGGGTCAATGGTGGCCAGCGACGGTCCCACCCCGGAGGCACCCCGGACGGACTCACCCTGTGGGGCAGACTCCCCCATCCGACGGGAGGCCTCATAGGTGGGAACGTGAGACGCTGCCTGGGTGAGAATGGCAGACAGGTCGCGGTACGACAGTGCCTCAAAAAACAGTGCGTCGCGCGACCCAACGATGCGGTGGCGACCCGCATCCCAGAAACGCCACGCTTTGGAGCGCGAGGAGACACCGAGGAAGGCACACATCCGGCCGCGCGGAGAGACCTTGGACCCCTGCTGGTCCTCGGTGTACNAGACACAGGCCAAGGAACCCCAGACGCGAGCAAGCCTGAGGTCCGCACGGTGACCGAACCACAGCTCGTACGGCGTGACGTGGTCCGGCAAGGGACCATGCGGGAGGCGGTTCCAGACCCACGTCATGTAGGCGAAGCCCTCGAAGGCAAAGGACTCCGGGAGACCGCACTCAGCACGCATAGCGCGAACCGCGTCCTCCATGGTGCGGTTCCAGCGCTCGGACACACCGTTCTGCTGTGGCGTAGCAGGCGCCGAGAGCTGGTGACCGATACCAAGCTCGGCGAAGTGAGTGGTCAGCTCACCGAGATACTCACCGCCGCGGTCAGAGCGGAAGGTGTGGAGGGAGTGACGAGACTGACGCTCAGCCATCACGAGCCACAAGCGCACGGCTAGAGCGGCATCACTCTTGTGGCGGAGGCAGTAGACCCACCGCATGCGGGTGAAGTCATCCGTGAGGGTAAGAACATACCGACCACGGTCAGCGACAGACTCGACAGGGAGAGGTCCGAGGAGGTCCGAGTGGACAAGCTCCAGGGGACGCTGCGCGCGAGTGACGGAGGCAGGGTAGGTGCA
>SZWC01017059.1:41081-58867 GCA_023375785.1 Penium margaritaceum
CACACCCCGAACACCCCGCACGAAGGAAATGAATTTCGCCCCTTAATTCAATCCAACGGGCGAATTTTTCGCTCACCGCAATTTTGCGGGCGAATTTTATTTTCCTTTGCGTTAAATTTTTTAATATTTAAATTTTAGTTTATCTTCAGATCTGGGGGTCGGGAGCGAGTTTTGTATGATTTCATGTGTCACCACAGGCAAGGTGTGCAGGGGACTAGGGCATGGCCTTCAAATTCCCCCTGGAAGAAAGGTTTTTGGGGAAAATAAAAAAAAAATACTTAAAATTTTCAACACTGGAAATAAATTTCGCCGCTTAATTCAATCCAACGCTATATTTTGCGGCCGAATTTTTCGCTGCGAATTTTTTGCTCAGCGAAAATTTTGTCCCTTGCCCCGCACACACGCACACACACACACACCACACACACACACACACACACACACACACACACACACACACACACACACACACACACACACACACACACACACACACACACACACACACACACACACACACACGTGCATGCACGCACAGCTGCTGTGTGCCGGCCCGCCTGCCTGCCCACCCGCCCACCCGAACGCCCACACACACGCAAGCACGCATGAACGCATGCAGGCACACAGCCAAGCTCGCACGCATGCACACATGCATGCGCATGAACGAACCTTGCAGCTGCTGGTCATATTCACTGCGCAGGTGCTCATCTCTCAGCACGCGCCATGCCTCATGCACGCGTGCAAATGTTGCTGCCGCTGCCTCTGCTGCTGCTGCTGTTGAATCTGGCTCCCTTCTTCTCCCACCACTGCCTTCTCCAATGTTTTCCAGAGGAAACATGTCTGAAGTGTGTTCACTGTCCTGCAACTGTGACAACAGAGGCTGCTGCTGCTGCAGCTGCTGCCTCTGGTCCTGCTGCTGCTGCTGCTTCTGATGCTGCTGCGGCTGCTGCTGCTGTTGGTTCTGCTGCTTCTGTTGCTGCTGTTGCTGCTGTTGCTGCTTTTGTTGCTTCTGCTGCTGCTGCTGATGGTGCGGATCCAGATCACTGCGGCACTCATGCCCATTGTCTGTGTCTGCAAGACGAGGTGCAGTCACGCAGTGTTGTGCCAAAATAAGACCCTCCACCTTGATGCATGCAGCTGCGGCTGACCTTTCATCCCGACTCTGCCTTTTCCGCTGGTGGGAAAAGCACAGGGTTGGGGGGTGGGGAGGGAGAGGGAAGGTGGCCAGTGGAGAAGCGTTTGGCAAGCATGCAAGCAGCAACTCGAGAAGCAGCAGAGGCGACAGAAGCATCCTCAGTAGAAGTAGAAGAAGAACGAGGAGGAGGAGCAGCACCCTACCAGAAAAATAACCATGCTGCACATCTGCCTGCAGTGAAATCAGCAGCAGCAATAGCAACTGCAGCAACAGCAGCAGCAGCAGCAGCAGCAGCAGCAGCAGCAGCAGCAGGAGTAGCAGCAGCAGCAAGACCGGCCTCACAGCAGCCGCCGCTGCCACCATCACCACCACTGCCACCACCAAAAGCAGCACAGGATTCGAAGGCAAACAAACGAGTGCTAGACAGGTGGCACCAAACAGGAGGCTGGTCACAGTGACCTCCTCACCCAACATGACGGATTACCCTTTAGCTGCTCTGTCCTGGCATGACGTGGCAAGGCATAGGATGGTATGACATGGCATGGCATGACATGACATGACATGGCATGGCATGGCACAGCATGGCATGGCATGACAGGGCATGGCATGGCATGACATGGCATGGCATGGCATGACATGACATGACATGGCATGGCATGACAGGGCATGGCATGGCATGACATGGCATGGCATGGCATGGCATGACATGACATGACATGGCATGGCATGGCATGGCATGGCATGGCATGGCATGGCATGGCATGGCATGGCATGGCATGGCATGGCATGGCATGCAAAGCCATGAGAGGGCACGCTCGACAAGAGATGTTCCAAATCGCCAACCTGACTGAGCTGGCGTTGACTGCTGCTGTTGTTGTAGTTGTTGCTGCTGCTGCTGCTGCTGCTGCTGCTGCTGCTGCTGTTTGTCCGGGTGCACCCGAAGTGCCACCCTGAGAAAGCTCTTCCTAATGACGTCCACGCTTGCGTCCTCAGCCACCCCGAGTACCTCGTAGTGGTTCGCTGACGTCACGACTTGCGTCATTGGGCGCGAAGAAGCCCCACCATGTCCGGGAGGGGACGGAGAGCCAGCTGGGCTTGGTGCGCCGTCCCCCGCAGTCGGACGAGGCGAAGCCATTCCCGCCCCCAACTTTCACGTGAAACAGCTTTGCTGTCGACTGCGGCAGCAGCTGTGGTTGACCCCAAATCCATGACTGGCGGCGGAAACGGAGGCGGCGGCGCTTCGACGCGCGTACACAGGCGGCATCCTTCGGTCCGTACAGATGGACAAAAATGCAAATGTAGACTACTTCTGAAAGTGGAAGCCAAATCTAGATCCTCGCGGGAAAACATCTACCCTTGTCAAAGTGAGCATACAAATATAGACCCCCTGCAGAACAAATGTTCACACTGTTACGATGAACGGAACGTGGGTGGTTCACAGGGATGAGGTGCTGAGCATAAGATGATTCAGGGAATGGAGACAAATGGATATTTTGTATGAAGCAATAAGTGTTCTTCAATGACAAGTTTAAACAAGTCGATCGTATATACACGATGAGGAGAATCACAATGAAGCATGTGTTGGGTCTTCGGCTTCGAGCCAAGCGGCGCGCGCAACATTTCATCATAAGTGGTCGTTTCGAGAAACTTTGCTGATCATTCAGGAGGTCTTGATAATATTGAAGCACGGTTTTTAAAAAGTGTAGAGTTATTGAGAAGTAGATCGAACAACATCAAACATTGCTACAAATTTGTGATACTTCTGTCGACCCCTTTGGAAAGTGGTCCAAAGTTTCAAAACCTTCGCGAGAGAAACACCGGAGTTCAGGGTTAGTGCCCAAAATTCCCTCAACTTGACGGCGTTGTGGGCCATGACTGTAAGGAGAGAAATGCCCATGCTAGAGTTTACAGACTCGCATATGCCAAGGTCGTAAAACTTCCTCCCCTTTTAGCCCCTATGTCCCGATGCGTTACCACAAGTAGACTGATGATAACGGTAGTCGCCGTCTATCAAATGATCGATGTCCTGGATGTTTTTGTAATGTCCCCAACTGTTACTTGTAGCGTCGTAGTCGTGCCACTTGACCAGGTACTTGGTCGTTTTTCCACTCCATCAACGTCCAAGGATGTCTCCAATAACACAATCCGTATCTCTATCTACTTCAATAGGAGATGAGGAGCCACATCTTGGCCAGGGAAGCTCTTGTTGGGGATTTTGTAATGCTTGAGTTTTCTTCTTAAGAAAATGGGTAGATCACCATGTTTTATGGCATGCAAAGTAAAATAGGGGTTTGCATTTGCTTGATCGTAAATGTTCCCAACCAGCTAGGTTTGAGCTTTGTGAGATCTTTTCCACTGATTTTGATATTCACAGAGTGGAGTAGGACACAACCAACAACCTTGAGAATGTCATCACTGCGATGCCAGTCCCTTGCCCCTTTCATGGATTCTTTTTTCTTTGCGAGAGCCTCCAATTTTCTTCCCAAATGCTAGTGAAGTATTTGTTCTCATGGATTTGTATGCCATTTCAACACTCAGAACCTATGTAACCAAATCAGTGTTGTGCATTTTGCATAAAATGTGGAGGAGTTTTTGAAGATTCTAACTGGTCTGCTTAGTTTGTCTGTCAGTTTCACGATGGAACGTCGTTTATAGTTGAGTCTCATTGCCATAACGTGTCATTAGATTTTTGCCAGAAACGGCTAGTGAGGGCCCGCATATGTTACTGCTGATGTTACATAGTACGCTTTCTAGCTGCAGGATCTAATTATAAAACAAGCATGGTGTTCCCTCTAAAGTGACAGTGGTGGTCATCGTGATAAAAATGTGATAATTTAAAAAAACATGTCCACCACGACGAGGATTGTGTAATATTCCTGGAGGGTCACATATTAACGAGATATATGCTCATGTCAAACCACGGTCCCATTGGAAGAGGGAGAGGCTACAGTGATCCTGGTGGCCTTGTGCAATGAAATTTTTGTCGTTAAAAATATAGCATGATCTGCAAATGGTTGCCACGTCGGTCTACATCCTGCCACACCAATAATACTTAGCTAGCTTCTTGAGAGTCTTATCCTCGTTGAAGTGTCCATCTAGAAATGTGTTGTGGTACTCCTATAATAGCATCTGTCGCAACTCCTCATTCGGTTGTACGACGACTTGATGAGTGAATTGATGTCACCACTTTGGGTCATCGAATCAAAACCTGGTCTTGTCGTACATATCAAACTCCCCGTAACCCTTTTCAAAGAATCTTACAAGGTATGGTTCTTTTTAAGGAGTTGTGTGTTGATCTCGTCCATCAATTTTGGTCGTCGACTTAAAGAATCCAATGAATTTATTTCTCCAGGTCGATACTTGATGTCGTAATCAAAATTCAACTCAAGGATCTCCACCCATCGAGTTTGCTAATGGCTAAGCCTTGACATGTTTGATTGCGTGGTGGTCGGTGTAGAAGATGTATTCTCGGCATTCCAAATACTACCGCAACGTCGTGAAGACACACACAAATACAAGCATTTCTTTCTCGTGTGTTCCATGGTTAAATTCCAGCCATATAGTTTTTTAGACATGTGTATGACCGATTGTTCACATCACCATGGTTGTCTTGGAGGAGAATGGCTCTAATGGCTTGATCAGACACGTCAGTGGCCATGACGTTGCCCATTGTCTGATTTTCCAATAAAAAGCTTGGCACCAAGGTTAGATTGTTTTTCAAAGAGACCCAAAGAATGGGGGATTTTAGGGTAGTGGATGGGTCTATCAAGGCCTCCTCATTTGTGGTTGAGTCACCAACTAATGACAATAATGTGTTTTTACATGACAAGTCTCAACATTCGAACAAGTCCTTGTTTTATAGAAATCCATGTAACCTCCCTTTTTTCTATGCCAATGCTTATACCTATGGCTTCTCCTATGCCTGCCCCTATGGCCTCTCTTGTGTCAACATTTGTGACCTCCACGTTTTCTATGCTTCCATCAAGAAGAAATGCACCCTCTCCTCTTCCACATTCCTTGCATTCCTATTAGCATGCAACACTTAAGATTACCTCTCCACCACCCTTTACGTCCACGCTTGGTTTGACTCCTGATCCACTACCCCACAAACTACCACATTCACCTGCAAGCCCGATTGTCGTTTATGACCGCTGCCCGCTAAGGCTCAGTGGCTAATTGTTGGGTTCGTAGGTGCCCCATTTCTTGTGTTGAGAGTGATGACTCTCACGCAAAGACATTGGGGATTATTGTCCTAATGGCCTACACTAAGGTACACCTAACATGTTCTTTCTGCCACAAGATAGTGTCACATAAGTTCTCCATCGTGTGTAATGTCGTTTCTGACCCTCTCCTAGTGCCAACCACGTCACGTGAGCGGCCACATTAAGCTCTCTCTTGACGTTTCCGTGTTTGGATGCGTTAAAGGAGGAGGAATTGGTAGAGAATGTGACTTATGAGGATGAGCTCTACATTAATTGAGAGCATGATGCCTACAAGCTTGTTGACCTTCTCATGAGGCACAAGGCCATGTACTTCAAGTAGGTGTTTCCCAAGAAGGAGAGGCCAGATTTCATAATGAAGTGCTATGGGGCCCAGTTGAAGACCAGAGGATTCTCATAGGTTAAGGGTTTTGACTTCACCAATGTCTTACATCTATTGGTTAAATCACTAGAGTGTAAGCTTTATCAATTTTGGAAGTCTAATAGGACTAGGATTTGTACCAGATGAATTTTCAATAGGTGTTCCTTGATGACACCTTAGAGAAGAATATAAACATAGTTTACCCTCCACTCTAAAATTATTGGTGACAAGGGTTGGCAGTTGTGTAAGACCTGATATGGATTCAAGAATTTTTCATGTTTCTAGAATTGGGGAATCACCAACACCTTGACTCGTGCGGGAGATATGTAGAATGGCGTCAATCTCTCCTTCTTTATTTGTCAAAAAGTTGACTAAATTACCACCATTGTGGTCCACGTTCAAAACCGCTTGTATATTCCTTGATGGAGGTCATACACGAAATCAAAGAAGTCCTCTAGGCTACCTTCAAGAAGGACATTGGTCTTTTTGATCTGTTCCTTTGGAAGTAAATAATGCATGAACACTGGTGGAACAGACTTTACCTTCACCATGTTTGCAAGTCCAAGTAGTGGGGAAGCAAAATTTCAACCTCCTTAATGTAATTCCTAAAGATTTCACCCCCATCACACTGGATGGAATGGATTTCTTTCGGATGTGATGGTGTGAAGCTAGATGATCCATCACATGTGGGGAGACAGTGGACGTGATCTTATTCTTGCACTCCATTATATCATGTACTTGGCCACGACCATGTGGCCTAACACTGCCTTTGCCATCAACTTCTTAGCATAATTTCAATGAGAGAGAATGGTGCATACCACTATGAAATTGATAAGGTATGTGGTCTCCACATCGTACCTCAAGTCATGCCTTTGTCAGCACTGCTCTGTGGTTGTTGACAGCTATAAAGACATTACATGCTTAGATTATTGATGGGTATTGATGATGGGCTACTTGTTTCTCTTAGTTTGCACTATTTAGCCATGGTGTCATAAGCAGCATGACCACAATGCGCATTCCTTGTTAGAGGCATGTTACAACATGCTTAAGAGTGGGGTTCTTTAAGTGTTATGACTTTCTTTTATTGTGAGTTTCTTCCATCCATTCTATTCATCATTCTATGCTATGTTAAATAGACTTCTCTTGCTATTATTATGGACCTTGGTGTGCTTCATGCACACACAAAGTACATTGTTGTTGAGGACCACCTTACATGTGTCTCGGTGGAGCGACAGATGATATCATTCAACTAGATAGTCACAAAAATGAATTGAGCTCAACTCATGGCCAAGACACTGGTGTGCAAATGTTTGTAGTGGCCATTCACTATGAGGAGCTTTGTGTATACCCGAAGGGTAGCTGGCAGTGGGTTATGTGATAGCGGAGTGTCAAGCATGTCAATATACACTAATGCTTATGCACATGTATGGACATTTGAGCCATTTGTTGATGGAGGATTGCTGCGTTGTAAAGTTCTTAGCTGTCTGTTCATGGAAGATAGAACAATCGGCATTAGAATTACATGTAGCTCATGCATCTCAAAGTGTGTGATATCCTAGTTCAAATACTATGATGAATACATAAGATTATGCAAGACCTTGAACAAGGTCCTATCCTTATCATAAACTCAAAAGCCTGATACTTGGAATATGTAGATCTCCTTGTCCATAATTCTATATGGAAATACATTGTTAACATCTTATTGGTGAAGCCCTCAGTTTTGATGAACTACCATGCCGAAAAGAGTAGGAGTTGTGTTCATGCGGACAATAGATGCAAAGGTTTGGTGAAATTGACACTCTTGAATTGTGAGGGTGCGTTGGCCTTCATGTTTACATTGTAATGGTCCTATAAGCATCTGAATTCACCTGCTTCTTAAAGACTCACTTTGCATGTATGGCTTTCCACTATGGTGAAAGGTTAACAATATTGTAGACAAAGTTCTCCTGGAAAGCATGAATCTTGCACTTTAAGGCTGCATGCTAGAGTGATGTGTTTTCTTCCAAGAGAACCTCCTTTAACATTCCCACATTAGGCAATGCCGAGGATGAACTTTTTATGGCCATGACACACGTGTTAGGCATAGGCCAGATTATTTTTAGGTTGAATGTGGCATCGTACGCGACTAATACCTCATTTGAGGCATGTTCATGGCTGAACAAGCACATTAGGTATGCCTTTGTACAGGTTGCCTAGACACTACGTCCGAGAGCTTATGTGCTAGGATGACCACTCAATGTTATGGAAGGGGTGTCTGGGTGCCAAGAAAGTTGGCAGCTTGGTCTTAGATGGAAGTGGTCAAAGAAAGCCATTGGGCTCATGGATGAACAAGGTTCTCACTTTGGGATGGGGCGTAGGAGGGGTACCAGGTAGCCTAAATGCAAATGGAGGTGGGGACACACATGTAGCACTTAAAAATGAGGAACACAAGGTACGGGAGGGTGAAGCCTAAGGAGCTAGAAGTAAGGAGGAAAGCATAGGGACAATGTCATGGATAGATGTAGGGCAGGTTGTAGGTACTACTACAAGGATAGACGTAGGTATAGACATATGTACAACTACGAGGTAGGATAAAGGAACTACCATGGGGACAGACAGAGGCAAAAACACAGTTGTGACCGTAGGGAATGAAGATGTCACATGCTACACAGCTATGATAAATGGTCTTTTTTCTTGTGAGTGAATGACACGTGAGGAGGCTCAAACTCATCCATCCTCTGACATAGACTCCCGCACCCTTTGGGAATACACACAAGTGCGAGGAAGGTTGGTATCCATTAAGAGGATGCGGGAGATTTCCTTAGTAAATCCTTGAAGAAAAGGGCATCTCACGAAGAGAATGCGGTGATAGATAGTGTACTAAAGGAGCCGAACCTTTGACTATAAGGAAATGCTTTTCAACACATACATGTGATCTGGGGGACACACCTCGAAGCCTCGTTGGTCCTCAGTGTACCAGACACAAGCTAGGAAGTGCCAAACCCGTGTGAGCCAAAGGTGGGCATGATGGCCAAACCAAAGCAAGAGTGATGTGACATGGTACGACAGAGGACCATGCGGCAGGTTGTTCCACAATCACGTCATATAGAAGGCATCCTCAAATGCAAAAGACTTGGGGAAACCTGACTGAGCTTGCATGCCGCGGACCACATCTTCTATGGTGAGTTTTGATCTCCTTGACACATTTTTTCACTTTAGTGTTATGGGGTGAATAGCTAGTGAAAGACACCTTTTACCATATAATACACCCAACCTTGCCACGGAACTCTTTATCATGGTCCAGGTAGAATGTATTGAGTGACAGAAGCTCAACCATGACCAGCCATAATCAAACTTCAAACAACATTCCTGACGTGGAAAGGGTTGTTGACCCACCAATTCTAGTTGAAGTTGGATTTTGGTGTCTGGACAATGAGACAAGGACTAAATTTGAGATTCTCCTCGTAGGCATGCCTGAATGGGAGTCAGACTTGGAAGATAAACTCAAGATAGGTATAGCAATGCATCCTATCTTGAGCGTGGAAGATGTAGTCAATATTAGGTGGCTTCTTGAAGGGAGATGTATCAAGAAGGAGAGCATTCTGCATCCACATGAGCTCGGACACAGTTCCAATGTCCACATGTCATAAACAATGGTGTAGCAAGCGTTCGTGCTAAGGCAAGAGAGCAAAAGTAAAAAATGCGCTTGTGGTAGGGAAGAATGGAGTAGAGGAGACAAGCACACACTATGACAACATCAGGCAAGTGTAAAGTAGCAAGATGCATCCTGGTATAGAAATGAACCAAAAGTGTTATGATCTAGAGAAAAAGGAACAAAGAGGATGTCAAAGATGAATAAAGAGCAAGATGGACCATCAAATTAAACAATTTAAATCCTCTTAACAATTAATGTTTGTACGTTCTCTTTACAAACAAACATAATTGTACCAAAGACAGAAAATATTGTTCAGCCAAAGTACATGTGATGAGGGCACCTGAGTCAATAATCTGCTTGGTATTTCTCTCATAATTTTTCATTATTTCTAAGCAGCACGCCATGGTACATGGCATGTTATTCCTCAATTGGATGCTCATATGAAGACTTCACAAAGAGTGCATGGTATGAGCATGTGACTCATCAAGACAGTGGTGGTGGCTGGTTTAGGGTCATATTCATCATGCACTAGCCAAACCCCTACACAAGCATCATTGCAGGTAACAAACACCACATCAAAGACCCACTTACCACTATCAACAATCTCATACCTCTTGAACACAAAGTGATAACATGTGACAGAGTTACGTGATGTCATTATCTCAGGGATCCTGGTCGTTGCCTCTTGAAGCCGAGGCACAACACATACACCACCTAGGTGGTGTCCCAATTGTTATCATCACTCTGGTGTGCTCTCCTACATGAACCTAGATGCAACCACCATACCTACACCACCCAGTGGCCTTGTGTGATCCTGCCGCAGTCAGCAGGTTGTTGTAGAGGTGAGTGCCACCACATTTGTAGTAATATACATGCTTTCTACTTCCACTAGCCACGATGATGTGTGTTTTTCCCCTTAGCGTTTCCCATCTTTCCTTTCTTCTCGTCAACGACAATTGTAGCCCCCTCTAGTCCACCTAAGAAGAAAGAGAGAGAGGGGAAGAGGCGGTTGAGGATGTCGTTGTGCTCACATCGAGAAGAAGACTTGAGTGGTTTGCACGGACTACCTCCTTGGCCACCCACTTCATAAAAAAGGTATGTTTTATCCAAGGAAGGAGCTCGTGGCCATGTGAGAGATCCTCGAATACCGTATGGTTCAAGGTCATAAAACATCGTCGTAGTCCAAATGAGCTCCTAGTGAAATGGTTCCAAAATCGTCGTGCATCACGCCGCCACTAGTTCCTAAGAGAATGTGTAATCACATGTCACATTACTTGTATTCACTTTTGGAATCAAACAATCCTTGGTGGAGAGTGTTGAATTGAGAAAGATAATGCAACCTTGTCGCATCAGTCCTCATAGAACACTCCAAACCCCTACCTTTTGTAAGGACCCACCACTTTTTTCTTCTCCATCATGCCAAAAGAAATGCCATAATTTTGCAACCAACTCCTATGAAGTTGCATGTAAGAGGCCTTTCATTTCTCCGCTTCTCTTTGGATGTGGTGGGGGTAAACTTTCTGGTACTATCTTGGGTAGTATGTCTTGACCCGCTCTTGGTCGGCCCACATGTAGAACAACACCTTGCATGTTCCAAAAATAGTATCTCTTTTTTAGCGGGGAAGGGGGTGTGTTGGAGTACTTTGATTACCACTTTGTAGGGAGTACAACCTCAAGGACTAGAGTACGGGACAAAGAAGGCGAAGAGTTATGTCAAGGGGAGCACCCCTATGTTAGAAGGTATTCATCTGCCTCGGAATGCATTAGCCCTCTCGAGAGGGGGTGTACCATTGGGAATTTCTCTCAACCACTCTTTGAGGAAGCACATCTCCTCAAAATGTCAATGCACATGCATCTCCTCTCAATCATTGACTTATTTTCCCCCTCACATAAGCATTGCAATCTTGCTCAAGGGCATGTTACATTGTGCCCATGATGTGTGAGGTGGAATACTGTTCTATCCACTATGCACCAACCCTAGATTTCCGTGTTGGTTATTGGTGCATACCCAGACGTGCAAGTACCAGGTACATGAGATTTCCTGCTTGGTAATCTACCAGTGATGCTATCATTGGATCTCGACCTAATGATGTTAAAGGTTGGTTATCACCTACGTGCACAAAATCGTCACCTTCCATGATGTGGAGCTGGTTGTGTTACATAACCTGTTACCCTCAAAATGATCGTGCACCATGAGTGATGTCCAACGCTACTACAAGGGTGATCATAGAAAAATATTGGATGCATGTGTTACTGTTGATGTTGTTTCTACTACTACTACTTCTTATACAAGTGTTTTTCTTCTCTACGACGACTGCTGCTACTACTACTACTATTATTGTTTCTTCTTCCACTTTCATTGTTGTGACTGCTACTTTTGTTACTACTACTATTACTTTCACTACTATCGCTATTAAATCTGTTGCCACTTCAATATTTATTCCTTGAATTATAATATTTTAGAAGATTTCATCTACATATTGATCTTGCTGACATTAGAAATGGCCGCCAACTTCTCTTCATATCAGCAAGCATCAAGCAAAGTGAGTTTCACTTATCATAGCTTACAACATGTGCTCGGATCCTTACCGACCCTAGCTGGTCTTCGAAAAGCATCGTTCGCCTCTCTTGCCTCGTCGACCTCTTCATGGCCTCACTAACAATCCTAACCTCAAGTGCCCAATGCTAGCCTTGTTGGCCTCACTTGCCTTGCTGGAATTGCAAACCCTGTTGGTCCCATCACTGGATTGGTCATTCTTGCAAGCCTTATCTTTGGCCCAATTGGCATAGCTGGCTCCGCATGTAGCCTAACTGGCTTTGTCTGCTTTTACATTGGTACTAATGGTCTCTCCCCCGGTCCTTCTAGCCTCGTTAACCTCATTGTTGGCCCTGAAGGCCTCATGTATAACTAATCACCTCGCGTTGGGAACAGAATACAAGAATGTGTTTTTGAAAGTGAACAGTATGCTGAAGCTTTCTAGAGCTGCTACCGATCATATGAAAACACAAGCCTAGTCAAGTCTCACACCGTTTGAGCAAGTCTGCAAGGGTCTCGTTAGGAAGGTAAGCTTAGTCTTTAAAAAAACCATAATTCTTAGAGATTATGGAAATTGATAGGCACACAACACAAGTAGATGCTTAAGGCACCAATTAGATTGCAGATTTTGACAGTTGTGTTTGCCCTAGATGGACCAAAAACCATTGTTTCGGTCGTATCTTGGTGTAAACACGTCCAATTGAGGCACCCTTTGAGCTTGTAGATGTATTCTTAAGCCAGGCAAAAATTATTTACACATACCCTAGATGGGCTTCAAACTGTGGATAGAGAATTTAAAAGCATGTAAATCAGACCCATGGCCAATCCAAGGAGATGCTTCTAAGAGCTAGAAGAGAATAGGAAAGGGCCTGAACAAGTTTCTGACATGATTTCATAGTTGCCAAGTTTTTTACGATGGTTAGACGGCCATGTGATAGCTCCATGACACCAGTTGGTTCTTCGCCAAGGATGTACATAGGCATGGACATGGCTAAGTGTAAAACAACAATCGAAACAACTCTTCCTCCGTCCCTCCATGATTACGTCCCTCTCTCCATCCTTCTTTCCCTCCCTCCCTTAATTCTACTTTCATTTCTCCATCTTAGAGAAATGGAGCAAGCAATTTCATGCATTTCACTTGTACTTCATGTTGAAAAAAATAAGGGTGTATTTTTTGAAAAAACTAGCAACATGACCTCACGAGGGTCAGCACCCAAGGGCTAGCCACACCCACAAAAAAAACAAAAAGTGGCACATACATATACAACCAGTCCACCTCATCCTAAAGTGTATATGGGCATGCATGGAATTCAAGAGCATCAAAGCAGCATCAAGGTGATGGAGGAAATCTAGGTAGAGCCATCATGAGAACATTATTTTGCACATATTGCTCGCTATTCCTTTGATATTGGTTTGAGGCTTAGAACTTCTCTGCATGCCCACATACACTTAGGATGATTTATATTTATTTTCTGTGCATTTGTCAGTTTCCAGGCTTGTGGTGGGTTTGGCTAGCTTCTTGTTGCTGATCATGTCGGGGTCAATTATGAGCTCAACGTCACATGTTCTGCATGAGTGGGATGCACTTCACCGCAAAGATCTTATTGCCACCCAATGAGTGATGTAAATTTACTTCATGTTTCTCTCTTCTCTGAAGCACAAGTTTCATCCATGGTATCTCTCGCTCCCTCATCCCCTTTCACACTCTCCCCTTTTACCAAGTATAGCTGTGAGCGTGTGTGATAGGAAAGATCCCTCTCAACACACGCACATCCATTTTTATTTTGTGTTCCATCTGGGACCAACCCCACGCCACTGTCTTGTGGCCGATGGAGGCTAGGTCTACACTAGTCACTCAAGGGCAACACGTGCGACACTTGATCCCAATAGTGGCAAAATACACCTCCATAGTCGTCAGCCAAGTATGTAACGTCAGGATGAAACCACTTTAAGAGTGTCAGCCAAATGTGGGGTTCCGTCAAGAGTTGGTTGTTCCTTTTAGTGAGAATTTCTACCCTTGCATTTTAAAGATCTTCCATCACCGTAGTGCGTTGTTAGAGTAGATGGTTGAATATTTTGAGTCCCAAAAATTTGTGGTTCAGATCTTCATGAATGCGAGCTTATCAGCTAGTGTCTCTTCCCGTTGTGCGAAGTATCGTTGCGGCCGACAACAATTCAGGTGAGTAAATCACCGAGTCTAAGGGGTCTATCACCAAATTGGCAGTTAGGGTTATCATAACTGTGCCATTGGTCGAAGAGCCTACTATTGTTGCCCGGCTTGCCTAGCGAGCATCGTGGATTGGTCACTATTGGTCCTCCATTGCCATAGTTTTCATGTGTTGTTGTTTCTTTTTACCAGGTGCACTTCCTCTATCTACTACTGTAGTCACAATGTCTACAGTCTTTTACATAACAGAGATACACAAAAGACATATTCTGGGTTGTTGCCTTGAAATGAAGTTGTGAGATGCCCCCTTTTGTGGTTTTTAAGATGGTCTAGGCAGAAATTCCCTCCCATCGGGCTCCCTTCCGGAAGGTGTTACCTTGGTGGGTTTTTTGGTCCGCTTCGCTTAGCTCCCATTAGGCGTCGACTAGCTCGGCGTCCGAGCTGAGCTACCCTTCGAGCGCTATTTCCCTCTAATATCAAATGGTTAACCAAGAAGAATATGGATGGCTCACTACTAGGTGCACACCAGAAGAAAATTAAAGGAATTGGGACACTTGAATTACTTGGATATTTTATATTTACCGTACCTCAACGTCAAGTGTCAAACTTGTTCAGCTCATATATATACAACAATGAAACTAGAAGAGGCATACTTGGGGCCTAGTGTGCTTGAGTCAAGCGATGCTTGCGACAACGTGTCCTAAGAGGTTGCTTTGGGAAAATGTGTGAAAAAGTCTGGATTATTTGAGAAAATCGAAGCACGTCTTCATAAGATTCTAGAGTCGTCAAGAAGTTGACCGAACCTAATCGAAACATCGATAAGATTTGCAATAAGTTTGTCGTTGCTTCTGGGAAGTGGTCAATCCTGTCAGAATCTTCGGGAATGGAAAAATGGGGGTTGGGGCGGGTGGCCAAAATACCCTCGTTAGAATGGCGTGAAAAGCCCTGGATAGACGCATGGTGGGTCATAAATGTAGGAATGTAAATACCTATGCGCTGAGTTTATGCACTCGTGTAGGTCAGCGACGAGACCTGTTTGCTATGAATGTAATGACCTGTGTTCCATGAGGCAATTCTGTGCCTCTTGGACCTCGCAATCATCTAGGGAAGTACTCCGACCATCAGCATCTGGACAATCCTCCCACCTCCGCTCGCTATGATCTGCACCTGGTGTGGGTTCTCCTGCTCAAGGGGTGGTTTCGAAACTGACTAATTAGTTTGTAGTTGGTTTTGCGATGTCGCTAACGGCCATGGCGAGCTGTGGCGGAGTAGCCGTCTACCTCGTTAACTGGCCGTCTGGCGTGCGAGGACGTGGCCATGGCGGCATCAGAATTTGGCTTTGTGGGAAACCAACTAATTAGTCATGGGCTTTCGCGAGCCCAAAACCACCATTTTAGTTGAAATAATCCGACGAAACGCCGCAAACTCCATAGACTAGGACAAATTAGTTAATCTTTTACCGCATCCAATCACGTGCGCGGAACCCACGAATGCAACTACACGAACTAATGGTTCGAACTATTAGTGCAACTCCAGCAAACTCGCCGGAAAAACGGCCATAACTATTAGTCCAACCACTTCTTCCAACTAATTAGGGTGAGCCTGGGTGTCGTTGAAATCTGTCGTTGGGCTCCTCAACGATAGATTTCAGCGATGACCGCAACTTCCTGTCCGCGTGGTTTTAGACTATCAGTTGCCTAGGTTGCGTTGCTCGGCACTCCACGCCGATCCGTCCGGATAAACTCAAGGCTTCCCTCCTCCAACAATCCTAGCGGGCCCCACACAGAACACGGATGACTGAGTGGAATCGGCCCAACAATCCCCGTCTCCACCAATCACGTGCGAAAATCGATAGTTGGAACCTCGACATGCGTCCGCGTTGGGGAAGAGACGCTCCGGATCTGACCGGCTGCGCCAGTCTTCTGACCGGCTTCGATGATGATTGCTAGGCGGCCCGCAATTCGTGGACTCCACATGTCCTTCAACGAAATGCGCAACGAACTGTCCGATAGCGTCCAACGACCGACTTCAACGACACCCAGGCTCACCCTTAGTCAAGCGCGCAAATTGATAGTTCGAACTTCAAACTAATTTAGTCAGTTTCGGAACCGCCCCCAAGTCCCTGGCGCGCGTTCTAACTGCGCACTGTCTGACCTCTACGCTGCCAGAAGCCGCCAGGCCTGCTGCTGCTGCTGCTGGCAACTTCATTGGCTAACCGCTGCGTTCTCTCCCGGGCGTAGTCCCTCGTGCACCTTCTCTGAAATTGCTCAGGCCTGCTGCTACTGCTGCTGCTGCTGCTGCGCTAGCCAATGGCAGCCCTACTGCAGCCGACTGCTTCGCTCCACGTGCTGGCGCCGCTGCAGCAGCAGCAGCAGCAACAGCAGAGGCCTTTCGGAACGGCCCAGCTACATCAGCAGCCGCACCACCACCGCCACCACCAACTCCCGCAGCGGCACGGGCAGCAGCGTCGGCGTAGGCAACGGTTCGACTGTGTGGAGGCAACCCACAACCGCGGTTCTGGCAGGTCGTTTGACAGAAGCAGCGGGAGCAGCAGCGATGGCGCAATCGGCTGCAGAAGGGAGGCGCCAGACGCGGTTCCCAGCCAAGGCCGTGGCGTCGAAGGTATGGTGCGGTGCGCGACCGGTGGTGGTGCAAATGTGGACGGGCGATCGGGCTGTAGGGTTGGCGGGTACGTTTTGCACGACCGTACCGACGAGATGGAGGATCGTCCCTTAACAACTCCCCCAGGTGCAAAGGTCGCAGGCCCCAGGTCTGTGCCGTGCCCTCCCTGGCCGCACGGTTGTGGCCCGCAGTTGTGACGAGTTGAACACTTGGCTCGCCGTTGCAAGGTGTGATAGAATCTTCCCAAACGATTTGCAAAGAGGCTAAGAATATTTATGATCCAACCGTTCCAAGGTGTGCTGAGTTGTTACGTGGTGGCTTATCTCAAGGGGAGGCGGCTGAAAGGACCTTGCTCAGGTCCCGGGGGGGGGGGNGTGGTGACTGTGGCCTCTGTGGCTGGCGTGCGATTGGTGCATGGACGTTGCTTGTCTGTGGTGTGTTGTCCTGTCCTGCTGTGCAGATGGGGGAGTGAGAGAGGGAGAGAAGGAGGGAGGGAGGGCAGGAGAGCGAGAGGGAGGGAGGAAGGGATGGAGAGAGGGAGTGAGGTAGGGAGGGAGGGGGAGGGGGAGGGAGGGAGGGGGAGAGGGAGGGATGGAGAGGAGGAAGGAAGAGAGGAATAGAGGGAGGGGAGTGGTAGGGGATGAGGGAGAAGAGAAGGAGGTGAGGGGAAAGGAGGATGGGCAGGGGGAAGGGGGACAGGTATTGTGTGTGAAAGGTGAATAGAGATGGGGAGGGTGAGGGAGAGGCGAAGGGGAATGGGAAGAGGGAGGAACAAGGGGGAAGGGAATGGGGAGAGGTTGGGGCAGGGGAAGGCAAAGAGGGAGGGGTTGGGGCATGGCAGGGAACAGGGAGGGGGAAGGGTAGGGAGAGGGGAAGGATGTGAGGGGTGGAGATGGAGGGGGAGAGGAAGATGCTGGGAGAAGGTGATGAGAAAGGGCTGAGGAGGGGTGGACGGGGAGGAGGAAGGAGACGGAGGAGGAGACAGAGGAGGGGAAGGGGATGGGAAGACATAGGGGAAGGGTGTGAGAAGGGCAATGGTGAGGGAAGAGGTGAAGGAGGAGGGGGAGAGAGCTGGACTGCAGGGTGGATGGGGGTTGAAAGAGAGAGAGAG
>SZWC01017060.1:39462-57203 GCA_023375785.1 Penium margaritaceum
ACTATGTTGTGTGTGTGTGTGTGTGTGTGTGTGTGTGTGAACAAAGTCAAGAGGTACCTTACGTGTCTTACACCCATGACCAACACTCCCTCAAGACCCATAGACGAACAATACACGCACGTGAGAGCGGGATCAGCGCACGATCATGTCACTGGAAACAATAGGTCATGTAGTACATCCACATCTGCCAAGGGCATCACGACCGTGGAGCAAACCAACAGCATGGACATCTGCCTTGAACCTGCCACAACTGAGATCATTGCTGAAAAAGCTCTGAGTAGTGGCATGTTGGCGCAGAGGCGCAGGCGCGGTGGCGCAGCTGCAGAGGCACACGCGAGAAGGCGCAGGCGCGCAGGCGTAGGCGCGGAGGAGCTGATGCGAAGGCGCAAGCATGGAGGTGCAGGCGCAGAGGCATAGGGGCGGAGGCCCAGTCACGGAGGCGCAAGCGCAAAGGCGCATGCGCAGAGGCACAGGCACGGTAGCACAGGCACGAGGTGCAGGCGCGAACACATAGGCGTGAAGGCCCGGGCGCGGAGGCACAGGCTCGGAGGTACAGGCCCGGAGGCGTATGTGCAAAGGCGCAGGCGCAAGGGTACAAGTGTGGAGTGGTAGGCACGCTGGCACAGAGGTGTAGGCACGGAGGCGCAAATGCGGCGGTGCACGTGTGGAGGGACAAGCGTGGAGGTGGAAGCGCTTAGGCATAAGTGCACAAGAGTCGGCCCAGAGGTGCATGTGTGGAGGCGCAGGCGTAGGGGCAGAGGGATCACCCGCAGGCTCTGCGACGCAGGCATGGAGGCTCAGGCACGGAGCCGCAGGTGTTGCGGCGCCGATGCAGGCTGCGCAGGCGCAGAGGCAATGGCGCCGAGACGCTTGTGCAGAGGTGCAGGCGGAAAAACGTAGGCGCAGAGGTGCAGGCGCAAAGGCGCAAGCTCCGAGGCACTGATGTGTAGGTGTAGTTGCTGAGGCGCAAACGTGGAGGTGAGGCATGAAGGCCCAGGCGCAAAGGCCCATGCACGGAGGTGAAGGCTCAGAGGCGTAGGCACAGAGGCCCAGGCCTGGAGGCGCAAGCGTGGACTGGCAGGCATGCTTACACGAAGGTGTAGGCATGGAGGCGCAGGCACAGAGGCCGAAGCGCGAAGGCGTCAATGTGGAGGCGCAGGCGCTACAGCAAAGTTGCAGAGGAGCAGGCGCGGAGGTGAAGGCGCGAAGGCGTAGTCGCATTGGCATAGGTGAACATGTTGAGGCACGGAGTCGCAAGCCCAGAGGCACATGCGAGGAGTCACATGCGCGGTGGCACAGACGCCAAGGCATTGGCGCGGAGGCATAGGCGCAAAAGCTGCAGGCACAGAGGCGCAGGCACAGAAGTGCAAGCATGAAGGCGTCGGCCCGAAGGAAAAGGTGCAAAGGCCCATCAAGGATGGAACCTCGGCTGCTGAACACGCCGACGCCGAATCAGACCCAAGCTGAGCGGATCAAACAGTCACCAAGGTAGCAGCTTCCGGAAGGAAGCCCGGTGGGAGGGATTTTCTGCCTGGACCATCTTAAAAACCAACAAAAAAAAAAGGCGCATAGGCGCAGGAGCAAAAAAGAAGGCGCAGAGGCGTAGGTGCGACAGCGTAGGCGCATAGATGCAAGCAGAATGGCAGGCGGGCATGCGCGATGGCGCAGGAGTGGAGGCATAGGCACGGATTTGAAGGTGGGGAGGTGCAGGCGTGAAGGCCCAGACATGGAGGAAGAGGCGCGGAGGCGTAGGTGCAGAGATGCATGCACGACGGCGCGAGCTTGGAGGCGCAGGCACATAGGCGTAGGTTTGGATGCGTGGGCGTGGGGTGGCAGGGATGCTAGCACGAAGAAGCAGGTGCGAAGGCGTAGGCGTAGAAGTGCAGGCGTAAGTTAAAGGGCACGCTTGCACCGAGGATTGGGCACGCGGGGAAAGGCACGGAGGCATAGCCGCGGGGGCGCAAGCTTGGAGTCGCAAGCGTAGATGCACAGGCATAAAGCCGTAGGTGCACAGGTGCATACATAGAGCCACAAGCGCGGAGGTGCAGACGTGGAGGCACAGGCTGGGAGGCACAGGTGTGGAGGCCCAAATGGAGAGGCACAGGCGCGGAGGCGCATGTGTAAATGCGCAGGCGTGGAGGTGCAGGCACGTAGTGGCAGGCGCACTAGCTCGGAGGCACAGCCCTTGAGGTGCAAGCGCAAAGGAGCAGGCACAGAGGCGAAGACACTGAGGCGAAGACGCGGAGGTGTAGGCACGTAGGCGTAGGAGCAGAGGCACAAGCACATAGGTGCAGGTGGGAATGCGCAGGCGCATAGGCACAGGCATGGAGGCCCAGGTGCGGAGATGCAGGTGCGGAGTGGCAGGCACGATGGCAGAGAAGCGCAAGCGCAATGGCACACGCGTAGAGGCGCTGGTACGCAGGCGCAGGCGCAAAGATGTAGGCGCGGAGGTGTAGGCATAGAAGTGAAGACACGGAGGCCTAGGCGCGGAGACGTAGGTGCGAAGGTGCATGTGAGGAGGTGCATGCAGGGAGGCACAGGCTTGTAGGTGCAGGTGCGCTGGTGCAGGTACGGAGGCGCAGTTGTGGAGTAGAAGGCATGCTGTCATGGAGACGAAGGTGCGGAGGCGTAGGCACGAAGGCGTAGGTGCAGAAGTGCAAATGTGGATTGGCTGGCACCTTGGCACGGAGGATCAGGCATAGAGGCAAAGGTGCGGAGACGCAGGCGCGGAGGTGGAGGCTTGGAGGCGTAGTCATAGAGGCCCACGGGCGAAGGCGCAGATGCAAAAGCACAGGCACGGAGAAGTAGGCACAAAGTGGTAGGTGTGCTGGCGCAGAGGCACTGGCCCAAAGGTGGAGGCGCTTAGGCAAAGGTGTGGAGACCTAGGTGCGGAGGCGTAGGCACAGATGGAAAGGCACGTAAGCGCACACATGGAAGCACGGTGTTGTAGGCGCGGTGGCGCAGGCACGGAGGCGTAGGCTCTTAGGCCCAGTCGTGGAAGAAACAGAGTGGAGGCACGGGTGTAGAGGCGCATGCCCAGAGGCAGTGGCGTGTAGGCGCACGCGTACACATGCAGGTGCGGAGGCATAGTCATGAAAACGTAGGCATGGAGGTGTAGGCGCGCAGGCGCAAGAGCAAAGGCGCAGGCGTGGTACACGAAGGCGCAGGTGTGGAGGCACACGCGGGAAGACGCAGGAGCTGAGGCACAGGTGTGGATGTGAATGCGTGGAGGGGTAGGCGAGGAGGCGCAGGCATGGAGGCGCATGCGCGGAGGCACGAGATCAAAGGCGTAGGCTCGGGGGCGCATGTGCGAAGGCATAGACGCGGAGCTATAGGCACGGAGTGGCATGCGAGCACAAGAGGAGGCACAGTCGCAGAGGCACATGCATAGAGGCACAAGCACAGAGGCATAGGCACACAGGCTTAGGCGTGGAGGTGCATGCGTGGAGGCATAGGCGTGGATGCATAGGCGCGGGGACGCAACCAGATAGACAAAAGCGTGGACGTGCAGGCTCGGATGCCCACGCTTGGAGCGGCCGCCAGGTAGGTTCAGGCACGGAGGCGCAGGTGTGGAGTGGCAAGGATGCTAGCGCGGGGACGCAGGTACATAGGCGTAGGCATAGAAATGTAGGCACACAGTGGCATGTACGCTGGCATCAACGAGTAGGCATGGAGGCGAAGGCACAGAGGCATAGGCGTGGAGGTGCAAGCTTGGAGGTGTACACGTAAAGGCCCAGGTACGAAGGTGTAGGCATAGGGGCGGAAGCACAGGCGCAGATTTGCATGCGCAGAGGTGCGAGGTGCAGGCTCAGAGGCACATGCGTGGAGGCGCAGGTGTAGGGGCACAGGCACGTAGGCGCATGTACCAAGGTGTATGTGTGGAGTGCAGGCACGTAGTGGTGGACACGGATGCGCGGAGGCGCAGGCCCAGAGGTGCACGCATGGAGGCATAGGTGTGAAGGCACATGTGTGGAGGCACAGGCACGGAGGCACTAGCATGTACGCGCAGGCGTAGAAGCGCAGGTACGAAGGCGTAGGAAGAGAGGCATAGGTGAAGAGGCGCAAGTACGGAGATGTAGGCACGGAGTGGCAAGTACGTTGGCGCTGAAGTCCAAACGCAGAGGCGCAGGTATAGAGGCGCAGGCATGGAGGCAAATGCCCGGAGGTGTACGCCCGGAGGCGCAAGCAAGGAGGCACCAATGCAGATGCGCATGCACAGAGGCATAGGTACGATGGTGCATGTGCAAAGGTGCAGTCTTAGAGGCGTAGGTGCACAAGCGCATGCGTGTAGACGCAAGTTAGGACTAGAAGGCATGCTCGCCTGAAGGTGTACATGCAGAGGCGCATACGCATAGGCATAGGCGCAGAGGTGCAAGCGCAAAGTGGCAGGCTTGCTGGCACAGAGGAGTAGGCACAAAGGCGAAGATGCGGAGGCATAGGCACTGAGGTGTAGGCTTGTGTTGAAAAATTGCCCCTCCGCATGCCCAAGTGCGGCGCCGGGAGGCGCTGACGAGCCGCCAGAAAATGGAAACTCAGCTCCGGCGGATCTGGCGACTCGACATTTGCTCGGATCCTAAAATGGAGGATTGCCCCTCAAAGTTGACAAGTCGCTGAATCCGGTGGATGTTGTTTCGCCGGAATCGAACAAGTATCGAGGGAGATATGGCTTTCCAAAGTTGGGGTATGTGAAGCGGCTCTGGGAGCCGGCTGCGACTCGAAATCCGGTCGATAATCGACCGGACCGAGCAACAAAAACACCATTTGGAGAAAATGCTCCGATAGGCCTGCCGAGGCGTCCGGTGGATGATCCACCTGATCCGGCGGATCATCCACCGGATCCAGTATTGCAGGTTGTTACTGAGGGACTTAGCCAAAATCCTGGCTCGACGTCCGAAACTCAGTAGTACGTTTTGTTACTCGGGGACTTCGTCAAAAATTCTGACTGCAGGTCCACGGACAGGTTTCGAACCTCGTCACACCCCATCACCAAACACGACCCAAAAGTGGGTAGGGTGCGTGGAAACAGTGCAGGGGACCCATACACCATGTGCAATGGGACATGCGCCTTGGGAAAGGCGCTTCGCACGTGAATGAAGGCGCCACGGCGAGTGGCGGCGTCAGGCTTCTGTGATGGGTGAGACCTGAGCTTCGGCAAGCATAACTTGAGCTACGCTTGGCCGATTCACGCACGGTTTGGTGCGTTGGAAAGCTCATGACTACCCCTATAAATGTTGTGATCATGTCCATGTTCAAAAACCAACGCAAAACAACGTTATTCCCTTTGAAAACTGACTGTCTCTGAATTCCTGCTTTCATAGCGTGAGGCGACCAGAAAGCTCACGCTCAGTCTCAGATTCGCCCAAAACAGTAGACGTGAACCACTAGAGACGATCAGACAATCGTCGGGACCGCATCACGCGGATCTCATCCTGACAGCTTGAAGGTATAGACGCGGAGGCAAAGGGGTGAAGGTAGAGTCGCAAAGGCATAGGCAAAGAGGTGTAGGCACAGAGGCGCAGGCTTGAAAGCGCAGACGCAGAGGCGCATGTGTGGAGGTGCACGCATGGAGTGGGATGTGCACTGGCGTGGAGGTGCAACCCAGAGGTGCGCACGTAGAGGTGCGGGTACGGAGGCATAGGTGCAGAGCCGTAGGTGCAGAGGTCCCAGGTGCGGAGGCGCCAATGCGGAGGTACAAGTGTGGAGGCACAGGCACAAAGGAGCAGGCGTACAGGTGCACGTGCACAAGCGCAGGCACTGAGCAAAGGCGTTCACATGGAGTTGTAGTCGTGGAGGTGTAGCTACAAAGGTGCATGCGTGGTTACGTAGGAGCAGAGGCACAGGCAGGGAGCCCCAAAAGCGGAGGGGAAGGCGCGGAGGCACAGGCCTGGAGGTGCATGCGTGGAGGCACAGAGTTTGAGTTACAGGCTTCGAGGCGCAGGCACACACGCGTAAGGCATAGGTGTAGAGGCATACGGGCGAAGGCACAAGCCCAGATGTGCAGGCATGGAGGTGTAGGCTTGAAGGTGCACGCACAAAGGCGAATGGTGTGGATGCACAAACGCGGAGGCGCGGGCATGGAGATGTAGGCACGAACACGCAGGCTCGGAGGGGCAAGCACAAAGGCGCAAGTGTGGAGGCATAGGCACGGAGGCGCAGGCTCGGAGGCTCAGGTGCAGAGGTCCAGGTGTGGAGTGCCAGGTGCAATGGCTCGGAGGCGCAAGCACCAAGGTGCAAGCATGGAGACGCAAGCAAAGAGGCGCATGCTCAAAGGCACAAATGCGGGTGCACACGGATGGAGTCGTAGGTGAGGAGTCGCATGCGCGAAGGCGCACTTGCGGAGGTGCAGGTGCGGAGGTGCAAGTGTTGTGGCGCAAGCGCAGAGGCATAGGCGCATAGGCGCTATCGTGCAAGCACATGCATGGAGGCATAGGCGAGGAAGTACCGGATTAAAGGCACCAGCGGAGAGCCATAGGAGCGGAGGTGCAGGCGCGTAGGCGTTGGTGTAGAGGAATAGGCACGGTGGCACAAGTGCGGAGGCGCAAGCGTAGAGGCACACGCAAGGAGGCGCAAGGTGGGATCGGAGAAGGGGAGGCGCAGGTGCGGAGGTGCAAGCATAGAGTGGCAGGTATGCTGGTGCGAAGGCGCGGTGATGGAGGGGCAAGCGCGGAGGTGCAGGCACGGACATATAGGCACAAAAGCATATACATTGAGGCGCAGGCATGGAGGTAAAGGCGCAAAGACACAGACGCAAAGACGTAGGCTCGAAGGTGCAGGCAAAGAGGCGTTGGCATATTGTTCTAGGTACAAAGGTGTAATGGATTCACAAGAGGGAGGCAGGGAGTGGCAAGCAGGTGTAGGCAGGAAGGTGCAAGCGTAGAGGCAAAGTTGCGAAGGCATAGGTATTGAGACGCAGACGCGAAGGCGCAGTTGCTGAGGAGCAGGCACGGAGGCAGAGGCGTGATTGAGCAAGCCCAAGGCACATACAAGGAAGCAAGGTGTGGAGGCATAGGCGTGAAGGCGCATGTGCAGAGTTGAAGGCTCGGAGGCACAATCACGGAGGCTTAGGAGTGGAGGCACAACTGTGGAGTGGTAGGCGTACCAGCGCAGAGGTGCACACACGGAGGCGTAGGTGTGGAGGCACGGGCGTGAAGCATAGGCATGGAGGCAAAGGCGCAGAGGTACCAGTGCGGAGGCACATGCACAACAACGAAGGCATGGAGGAGCAAGCGCGAGGAGCAGGCACGGAGGCGCAGGAGCACATGTGCAAGGGGAGCATGCACAGGCGTGGAGGCACAATTGTGGAGGCGTAGGCAAGGAGTAGCATGTATGGTAGTGTAGGGGCCGAGGCGCTCTCGCCGACGCACAGGTGCAGAGGCAGGCCGAAAAGGTGTAGGCGCAGAGGAATATGCGCGGAGGTGTAGGCACGAAGGCTCAAGCGCAAAGTCGTAGGACCGGAGGCGCAGGCGCACAGGCGCAGTCATGGAGGCGTAGGCATGAAGATGCATGTATAGAGGCATAGGTGCGAAGGCGCATGTGTGAAGGTGCTGGCGGTGTCGCATGCACGCTGACACTAAAGCACAGGCAAGCATTTGCAGGCAAGCATGCACATGCAAGCATGTGCGAGGGTGGAGGCGCAGACATGGAGGTGTAGGCGTAGAGGCATAGTCGCGAAGGTGTTGACGTTGAAGCAAAGTGTGAAGGCACATGCACAAAGGCACATGCACACATGCGAAGGCTTGAAGGCACAGGCACAGAGGCACAGGCGTGGAAGCCCAGGCATGGAGTGGCAGACATGATTGCATGTAGGCATAGGTATGGAGGCGCACGTGCGAAGGGCAGTGCGAAGGTATAGGCACTGCACCGAAGGTGTAGAGGAGTAGGTGTAGAGGTGAAGGTGCCATGGCATAGGTGCGTTGGCATAGGCAAACAAGTGGAGGCATAGAGTGGCAAGCCCAAAGGCGCATGCGAGGATTCGTAGGTGTACTAGCACGGACGTCGAGGCACTGGCATAGAGGCGCATGCGCAAAAGGCACAGGCACAGAGGTGCAAGCACGTAAGCATAGGCATGAAGGTGCAAGCACGAAAGCACAGGCGTAAAAGGCGCAGGCATAGAGGTGCAAGCACGGAGGCACAGCCATGAAGGTGCAGGCACAAAGGTGCAGGCCTGAAGGAAGAGGCGCAAAGATGTAGGAGCAAACAAGTAGGCGTAGAGGTGCTGGTGTGATAGCGTAGGCACAGAGATGTAGGCAGAGTGGCAAGCATGCTTGTGCAGAGGCGCATTCATGGAGGTGTAGGCGCAGTAGCGAAGGTGGAGAGGTGCAGAAGTGGAGACACAGATGTGGAGGAGTGGGCACGAAGGCGCAAGCTTGGAGGCACAGGCACAAAGGCGTAGGTTTAGAAGTGCAGGCATGGAGTGGCAGGGATGTTTGCACGAAGACATAGGTGTGGAGGCGTAGTCATAGAAGTACAATCACAGAGTGAAAGGCACATTGGCATCAAGGAGTACGCACGGAGGCATAGGCGCAGCGGAGCAAGCTTGGAGACACAAGCACAGAGGCACAGGAAAAAAGGCGCAGGTGCAGGGACGTAGGCGCAAAGGAGCATGCGCGGAGGCACAGGCTGGGTGGCGGAGGTGTCGAGGCGTAGGTACGGAGAGACAGGCTCGGAGGTGCATGTGTAGAGGCGTAAGCATGGAGGTGTAGGCACATAGTGGTAGGCACACTGGCTCGGAGACGTTGCCCCAGAGGTGCGAGTGTGGTGCCGCGTGCGTAGAGGCGTAGGTCCTGAGGCACAGGTGCAGAGGCATAGCTCCGTAGGTTCAGGAGCGGGGGCGCATGGGCTAAGGCCCAAGCGTGAAGGCGCAGACGTAGAGGCACAGGCATGGAGGCGCAAGTGCAAACATGTAGGCGCGGAGTGGCAGGCGCCATGGCGCGGAAGCACAAGCGCAAAGGAATAGGCTTGGAGGCACATTCATGGAGGCGCAGGCACAAAGGTGCAGGAACAGAGGCGGAGGCATGGAATTGAANCACGCTGGCTCGGAGGCGTTGCCCCAGAGGTGCGAGTGTGGTGCCGCGTGCGTAGAGGCGTAGGTCATGAGGCACGGGTGCAGAGGCATAGCTCCATAGGTTCAGGAGCGGGGGCGCATGGGCTAAGGCCCAAGCGTGAAGGCGCAGACGTAGAGGCACAGGCATGGAGGCGCAAGTGCAAACATGTAGGCGCGGAGTGGCAGGCGCCATGGCGCGGAAGCACAAGCGCAAAGGAATAGGCTTGGAGGCACATTCATGGAGGCGCAGGCACAAAGGTGCAGGAACAGAGGCGGAGGCATGGAATTGAAGACATGGAGACGTACGTGCGAAGGTGTAGGTGCGGAGGTACATGTGAGGAGGTGCATGCAGGGAGGCGCAGGTTTGGAGGTGAAAATATGCAAGTGCATGCACGGAGGTGCAGGTGTGGAGTAGAAGGCATGTTTGCGCGGAAGTCCGGGTGCGAAGGCGCAGGCCCAGAGGTGTAGGCGCAGAGGTGCAAGATTGGAGTGGTAGGCATGCTGGAACGGAAGATCAGGCACGCAGGCGAAGGCACAGAGGTGCACGCGTGGAGGTGGAGGCTTGGAGTCATAGGTGTCGAGACCCATAGGTGAAGGCGTAGGTGTGGAGGCACAAGCGCAAAGGAATAGGCACGAAGGAACAAGCGCAGAGGCGTAGGCGCGTAGGCACTTCCGTAGAGGTATAAGCACGGAGTGACAGGCACGTTGGTGCGGAGGCGTAGGCTCAGAGGTGCAGGAGTGGTGGCACATGCATAGGAGTGTAGGCTTTGAGGCGCAGCCACGGAGGCGCAGGCACAGAGGTGCAGGCTCGGAGACATAGGCTTAGAGGTGCTAGCAGAGAGGTGTTAGCGTGGAGGCCCAGGCGCAGAGGGGTGCGTGCGGATTGATAAGAAGCAGGCGGGGAGTTCCAAGCGCGTAGGTGTAGGCGGGAAGGTGCAAGCGCGAAGGCAAAGTCATGAAGGTGCAGGCGTTGAGGCGCAGAAGCAAAGGCACAGTTGTTGAGGAGTAGGAACGGAGGGACTAGCATGGTTGCACAGGCTCAAAGACACATACAAGGAGGCGAGGCGCAAAAGCATAGGCGCAAAGGTGCACGTACTAAGGCGAAGGCTTGGAGGCATAGTCATGGAGGCATAGGCATGGAGGTACGCATGTGGAGTGGCAGGCGTATTAGCGCAGAGGCGCACACGTAGAGGCGCAGGCGTGGAGGCAGGGGCGTGAAGCGTAGGCATGGAGGGAGAGGCGCAGAGGCACTGGTGCAGAGGCGCAAGAACAAAAGGTGTAGGCACAGAGGTACATATGTGGAGGTGTATGAACAAAGGCGCAAGCCCAAAGCGGTAGGCCCGGAGATGCAAGCGTGGAGGCGCAGTCATGGAGGCATAGGCGCAAAGACGCAAGTGTAGAGGCACACGCGTTGAGGCGCAGGTGTGGAGGTACTGGTGGTATTATAGGCGCGCTGGCACAAAGCATAGGCAAGCATGTATAGGGGCGCATGTCAAAGGGTGTAGGCGCAGGTGTGGAGGCGCAAGCATAGAGGCACAAGCACGGAGGTGCTAACGTGGAGGCCAAGGCGCAAAGGTGCAGGCACGGAGGTGAAGGCGCCAAGGCATAGGCGTGGTGACTCAGAAGCGGAGGCGTAGGCGCGAAGGTGAAGGCGTAGAAGTACAGGTGTAGAGGCAAATACATGAAGGCACAAGCTTGGAGGCACAGGCACAAATGCACAAGCCCGGAGGAACAGGCGTGTAGTCGTAGGCATGCTGGCGTAGAAGTGCAAGCATTGAGGCGCAAATGTCGAGGCTCATGTGTGGAGGTGCAGGCGTAGAGGTGTAGGCGCAGAGTAGCAGGCGCACAAGTGCGGAGGAGCAAGCACGGAGGCGAAGGTGCAAAGGCGTAGGCTTGGAGGCGCAAGAGCAAAGGCACAGGCATGGAGGCGTAGGCACAGAGGCACAGGCGCCTGGGCCCTTGTGCCGAGAACCTGCCATGGAGGCACTGGTGTTGAGGCGCGGGCGTGGAGGCGCAAGCACAACGGTGTAGGCAAGGAGGCCCAGGCGCTGAGGCGCTAGTGTGGAGGCCCAAATGTGGAGGCATAGGCGCAAAGGTACAAGCATGCAAGCGCAGACATGTAAGCTCAGGTGCATAGGTGCATGCGCACAAGCATAGGCACAGAGGTGCAGGCGCAGAGGTAAAGGCGCTGAGCTGCCGACATGGAGGAGCAGGTGGGGCTACGCAGGCGTGGCGGGGTAGGTGCGGAGGCGCAGGCATAGAGGCACAAGCAAGGAGGCCTAGGAGCGGAAGCACTGGCGTGTAGGTGTGGGCATAGGCGTGGTGCCACAGGATCGGAGTGGTAGGCGTGGAGGCGTTGGTGTGGAGGTGAAGGCACAAAGGGATGGGTGCGGAGGCTCAGATGCAAAGGTGCATGCGTGTAGGCACAGGCGCAAAGGTGCAGGAGCAGAGGGACAGGCATGTAGGCGCAGGCGCAGAGCCGCAAGCACGGAGGCATAGGCATGGAGTTGCAGGCGTAGAGGCATAGGTACGGAGTGGCAGGTGCGCTAGCACGGAGGCGCAAGCACGGAGGCGCAGGCACAGAGGGAAAGGGGCAAAAGCGTAGCCGCGAAGGCACATGCACAGAGGTGTAGGCGTGGAGGCGCGGGCGCGGAGGCGCAGGCTCGGGGGGACAGGCACAGCGGCACAGGCATGGAGGCAGAGGTAAGGTTGTAGGCCAAAAACTAAAAATTGAAGGTGAGAATTGTGATTCTAAGAAAAATCGTGACTGCAATTCCAGGATCAAAACTGGAATTGCAATTTCGGGTCTTGGGAACGAAATCATGATTCCCAACACTGTAGTCAGAAACCACACAACTCAGGAAATAAAGTGGCCTAATAATGGATGAACGAATACACAAGAGAAATTCTTCAATGATTCTATTGCCATTTACTCACAAAGCATGATTTCAAGAGAGGATCAATATGAAAGTTATGAAAATACCCCTTTGATTTTTCACATATTTCTCCAGAATTGTGATTCTGGAGAATCCTCAGCAGCATCTATTGCAGCCATTAACAATTTGTTTCCGCCGTACTTTCATGACTTTGTCATCGTACATCCTGATGACATCATGGTTTATACCCGCACATTAGAGGAGCATGGTGGACGTCTCCAAAAGGTCAGTAAAATGTTACCAAGAGAGGACTTCTACAGAAACTCTTAGATGGAAAATCTAGCCACTGTTTGATCACATTTTGTGGCCAAGTCCTTGGCGGCAGAAAAACTACAATGGATGTGAGAGAACTGGAGGCAATTGTTCATTGGCCTACGCAAACCAATGTTTGAGACTTCAAAGTACTTTCAGGGTTCCGCAGTTACTTTCTTTGATTCTTACACAACTATGCCGGAGTGTTAGCATCTATCTACATTGTCACTCATTAAACTTCTTAGTCGAGTTGGTAAAAAAGCGAACAAGAATTGTTCAGCTCTTTGAGAAATGCTCTTACCTTGGTGTCAGGCTTACTATTGGGAGAGCATCCCATGGACTATGTCATGGCCACCGATGTGTCTGATTGGATTCATTCTTCTCCAAGGCAACAGCGGTGGAGAACAACTAGTTGCACGGAGCTAAATTGTATGGTGTACAACGATATCTTTTTGGTTTACATGCACGTGTTCAAGACGTGGCGGTGTTACCTGGGATGCCGACGATGTATCGTTTGTACCGATCACAACGCACAAAATTGTGTCTGGACATAGTCAAATCTGAGCCGTTGGTGTATACTCGATGGATGAAGTTACTCGATTTAAACATTGACCACATTATTTATTACGGACCTGGACAAGTTTTACAGGAATTGTGATTTGGTAGCCAAATTGTAATATCTCATATTGGCGCGCTATCTGTAGAGCAACACCAATACCTTGCGAAGGTGTTTGCAAAAGGATAAGAGGAGTTTGGGAATTTAGAAATAAACTCCTGTTTGACAAACCATACTAGTGAAGACGATTTACTCCCCAACTTATCGTACCACCACTCGATGATCGATGTCGCATGCTAGTGAAGGAGTTCCTCGGCACTGGTCTAAGTGGACACGTTGGCAAGGAAAAGAGGCCGGGAAAACCTACAAAGTAATGATGGTGGGACAAGATGCAAACAGACATTACATCCCACTGCAAGATATGCAACGTGTGTCAATGCCACAAGTTGAGACAAACCAAATCCTCAGGTTTGCTTCAACTGCTGCCGGGACCCAACAAACCAAGGTCGGAAACATCCAGGGACTTCATGACGGATTAATCCTTCACAACTGAGGGATCTGAAGCAGTCCTTGTGGTTGTCAACTGGTTCTTGAAGATGTCACATTTCATCCAAACAACAACAAAGGTCACCACCAGGGTAACAGCATGGCTGTTCCTCAACAACCTTCCTGGAATACACAACGTCCCCTCCTCCATAAAGAATGACAGAGATGGAAGGTTCACCAGCAGATTCAGGCGTAAGTTGATAACTCGTTACGGCCATTGGATCCATCTATCAACAGCATCGTATACCAAACCTCACGGGCAGACTGAGCACCAATCACCCGCTTATCCAACTACTCCAAATGATGTGCAAGCCACATGGTACTGACTGAGCGGTCAACATACCCGCTGTCAAACTCTCATACACCCCCAGGACCTCTGCATTGACGGGTTGAAATTCCTTCTGATGTGGTTCATGGAAAACTGCCAGCAACCCCGGCATGTATGCAGATTTTGAGCAATATGTCCATCGTCAACATCTACTGGCCAGACTTCCAAAGTCCAGAGGACAAGACTCGACATACGCTTGCGAAGACTCAAGAGACAATGAGGAAAGCAGTCGACAAGCACTGGAGGGGCACCAAGCTCCATGTTGGTGATCGCGTCCTACTGAGCTTGGTGAATGTCAGATTGCGAGAACAGTACAACGCAAAGCTCAAACCAAAGTACCACTTGGGGCTGTTTGAAATAAAAAAACTGTGGATACCTGTCTTTGCAAAGCTTTCCCTTCCTGGCAGCATGGTGATCCTCCTGGTGTTCCATATCACCTGACTCAAACCCTGTTGGGACCCAAAAAAGAGTTTCCTCAGAAGAGATGTGTCGATGCTTCCACTTGTCGAAGCAAACGAGTGCAGGGAGTACAAATTCAAAGGCATTCTTGGACACCACCGATAAGGAAAAGTGATGGATTAAGTCATCAAGTTTCAAGGCTACGCCGCTTCACGCAACAACTGAAATCCCTGTGATAATCGACAAGATGTTGATCAACATACCAAAGGTTGCTTTAGCCGGCGTTGACCTACTTGTTACAACTTGGCGGGACATCATTTATAGAAGGGGAAAATCGTTATGTCTTTGACATACACGAGTTCCTGAATTCCACACATGGGCTTTTATGTCCCTAACACTTGTGGTCCATTTTGCATTGACCTATTAGATTTTTATGCCATTCAACGGAGGATGTTTTCCCAGATTTCTTGATCTCCGTTGTTCCATTCTGAAAGGTTCTACTGAAGTCTACCACTTTCGACAAGTTTCATCAGATATAAACACAAATCATATAGATGTTTTGATATTGTTCAGTTGAATTCTCAACATCGTTGGATTTCTTGAAAAAAGTACCTTGATATCTTCAAAACATCCCGACTTCCCGTCGGAATTTCTCGTAGCAACCTCTTGCAATACAACGTCATATGCGTCACCCGACTCGAGCACACAAGACCTCAATTATGCGTCATTCTCGTTTCTCATTATCAGAATTCACTTACTGCTTATTCTAAATTACTGAAGTGCCCCAAATTTGCAAAATGGATTTTGCTTGTATCTTCTATCCTCTCATCGTCTACATTTTGCTCGCCATAATGCATCTAGCCTCCACAACTATGATTGCCTCCTTCACTTCAACCGCCACATCAGTTGGAGAACACTTCATGTGCTTCATTCACACACATTGGCATCTCGACATGCCGTGCAACTAAGGCAGACCAAAGGCACGGCCGAAAATCATTCTACCAAATTACATTACACGTCTAGAGTGAACACATATTCAGGGTTGTTCTCGACATTGTCGGCTAATCCTGAGAAATTATCATACTTTATGAGAGAATTATGTTAGTAAATCATACATACAAAGGAGTAAAGAGATGGTTCATTGATACATGTTGGTTGCAGGCTAGTGGTCCTGTAAAGTTTGACATACCTCTTGGTTGATGCATGATGTTTATGCATGTATTTTTGGAAGTGTTGGGATGGTGTTCGTGTCATACGCTTTTCCCTAGATGTTGTGCTACCAGAAATCTTGGCAGCTTGTTTCATGAGCTTTAGTTTTGTCGCAACTCTTACTAAATTTCACCACAAGCTTGTTGCTTGTGGAGGAGCACGCTTACTCTTACACTAATTTCCTTTCTCTTAACCAGCTGTCATGTTCAATAAATTAATATCTTCACAATCAATCTCTCCCCAATTCCTCTCTCATAGTGCATGTGCACCAATTCTCATCCACTCACGGACGCAAAGACGTTGATCTCATGAGTGACGTACTACTCAAGATGGCCCTTGCAGGTTAACAATGCTGATGATGCAAAGGGTGCCGCAAGAATTAGCAGATAGCAAGAGTGCATCAATGCAGTCCCCAAAAGTAGGAATGAGGGAACAACCAAAGGCGGGTTGCCGAGGGTTATGCCAAATGATGGCTTACTGTGGTCCTAACACTAGAGTTGGAGGACACATGCAGGCAGGTGAAGTAGTCCTTGCGGTGCCTTACTTGTGCAAGTGCTTTCATCTGATGGCCAGCATGATGCAGACATTGTTTATGAAATGTGACAAATTCATTGCTCGCGGCCAGACCGGCCATGTTGTGACAGACCTAGGAGCTACCACCAGAGGTGCTGGTCTAACCTGAATAGGTGACAACACACTTGCCTTAATTGAAAATTTTCCTATGCACAAGGTGGAAGAGAATTTTGCAAAGAATGGGACAAAAAAGAAGGATCGGGACAGAATGGTTTTTGGTGAAGTGGTGATGGAAACAATGGTGTGAGTTGTTTTGAATTACACATGTAATGGTGTATATTTTATACAACCTCCTTTTTTGGAGCTATTCCAAATCACAAGGCATGAGGTGGTCCTAGAATTATATGGTTTTGAAGAATAGTACGTGATAGTCTAAAAATATCTTCTTGTATTCAAAGTAGTCACCATTTTTTATGCCAAGAGGGAATATTGTGGGTTTAATCTACCTTCGTCAGCTAGTTAGGGAGGCCTGAGTTTGGAAACACGAGGAAAGAACCTTGGTGCTCTTGTTCAAACAATGCACTTGAACAGTGGCTCGATGAAATTATTTTGATTGCATGTAATTTTGACTCGCCTGCGGTGCAAAAGCCGGTGACAGGGGCTGGCATCATTTTTGTAGTTTAGCATTCATGGTAGTGGGGTGTGAGTTTCCTCCATCGCGCTGCATTCATCAAGAATGCAACTGCACACCCCTCATTCATGAAGAAGTGACCATAACAATGGGAAGGAGAAAATAACGGCCAATAAAAGGAACACTATTTGAGTTTCGGAGTACACTTCAAAGGTCGGCCTGCGTTCTTTGCGTAAGAAAAAGCCTTTAAAAAGTTGCTTCTCACTACTGAGCTGCAGAACAGGCATGCTTTTTATTTATTTGTGGTAATTTTAAGTATTTATTTTCGCGGCTTCGTGAGCATTCACTTGCTTGGCTGGGCGTGCCAGGCATGACTAGCCATGTTGGGTATTCTTCCCAGTTTATTTCATTTAATGTTCTTAGGTTTCAGTAAATGCATTTTGAAGTTCACGACATGATCAGCTCTTGCATAGTGAAGCCCTCTTCCAGATATTTGTGAATGATCGCACGTGTCTCTCCCCTCCTCGAGCCGTCCAAGTATTTTTCTAACCCCTCCAAACAGATCCCCTTGAGCTGATTGTTTCGGTCAAACCCGCCTAGTGAATCACGTACCGTGATTTTGGTAGGCATTAAGCAGTGCTTCACGCAGGACATCCGCCACTTCGTGGACACATAGCAGCGTCCATTTCTGTCACACGTCGTGTTTCCCCCTTCCCCTAGGGCCATATTAGCGCTCATATCAGCCGTCTTGGAGGGTGGGGGGGGCCAGCCGCCCTTATCACAGTAGGGGCTGCTGAACACTGCAGCGTGGACTGCTGCGACGCAAGTGGCCCTTGCTGCCATCTGAACCGACTTACTGCGCCGCACGAGCTGCGTTCCTTTGCGGACCATTGCACACCATCTGAACCCCTCTCCTCGAACGAGAGGAGAGGGGTTCAGCCCTCTTCTTTCCGGACTGACTGTCGTACTTACGAGACAGGCCATCCAATGCTGCGGTGCAGGCGGCAGGGCGGCAGGGCGGCAGGGCTTTGGCAAGACGTGCTGTTGCGGCAGACATCGAATCGATTGTGCTGCCGTCCAAACCGTGGCGCTGTTGAACGAGCAAGCGAGAGAGAGGCGGTCCCTTCGCCAGCGTGCTTTCCACTTCTGTAAGCTTTTTCGTGTGCTCGTGGCGTCGGGGGTGACAGGAGTACAGACGACGTCACGAGGTGCAAAAGCCTTCAGGAGGCCTTGTGCCAGGGAGAGAGGGGACGCAGCCAACACGTGACTTGACGGCAAGGCCAGCGCAGAGCGTATTTCGAGTGTTTTGCAGAAGCAACGACGTCAGC
>SZWC01017061.1:21953-37941 GCA_023375785.1 Penium margaritaceum
TCTCTCTCTCTCTCTCTCTCTCTCTCTCTCTCCCTCTCTCTCATTCTCTCATTCTCTCTCTCTCTCTCTCTCTCCCTCTCCCTCTCTCTCTCTCTCTCTCTCTCTCTCTCTCTCTCTCTATCTCCTCCTTGTTGTTTGATCTATGCACAGCCCCATTGACTCACACTATTACCTCTCGGCTGGTGTACATGCTTGTGCAGACGACTGACTTGATGGACATTTACGCCAACGGGGCGCTGTTTGGTGGAGTAGATGTGTCACTGTGAAGCCAAGCATGTGGTTCTCCTCCTCCTCGTGCCTCTGATACTGTACCCTCGCATGAACAGCTCCATCAGCAGCTACTGATGGCTGTCATGTCATCAGTAGTCGTGGTTGGCTCTCAGGATCAGTGTATTCGGTGCCTGAGTTTGGATAACTCTAACTCCTTGTACCAATTTTTCTCACTGATTCTGACTGCATGAATGTGTTTGCAGCGTGCTTATCTTGATATGGTCCAGGTTTTAGGCAAAACGGACAACACCCGGGTTTTGGGCTGTCTGGTGTCTGTCATGTCTCACCTAGGAAAACTCTGCCAGACAGGATAATGCTAGGATTTTCTTGGTTGGCTGGTTTTCTGAGTAACAAGCCTCATAGAGCTGAGGTGAGGCTAGACCTGAGAGGGTTCTCAGTTAGTTGCTCATCGGCCATTCCTAATCAGTCATCGCTTCATTGCAGCTGCGTTCTGGTGCTAACTATGGCGTGCACACTTTTGAGTAACAAACCAGAGCTCTCAGACTCTCAGACTCTATTGCAGCAGACTAAGCAACGAGTGTGAGTTCCCGCACACTACATCAACAACGCCACTGCCCCAGCCTACGCACTAGCTAGTTCCTTTTTTGTGTTAGAGCCGTAGCACAACAGATGCAGCAGATGTAATAGCAGTGGCATACAGGTTCCTGACTATGCCGGCGGACCTCCCATATGTGCCAGTGCAGGGGAAATGTTGCCGGATTTTTTTTCCAGCAGCAGTGACCTGCCTGATGGCGGCGTCAGAATTTTTCCCACGGCCACTGGACCAGGGGAAATGCTGCCAGCTTTTTTCTGGCAGCTCTGACCCCCACGTTTAACGCAAGGAGGTGAACGGCCAGCACAGCACCATCAGGAAACCTGTTGGCGATGACGCACGTGGCAACATCAACCAGAGATGTGAGTGACCCACGGCAGTAGCAGCAGCAACAACAACAACATTAGCAGTAAGAGTAGCGGTAGGAGCAGCAGCAGCAACAACAGTGTCAGACACAGCTGCAACAGCAAGGAGCAGCAATAGCAGCAGCAGCAGACACCAAAGAGGGAGAGGAAGAAGGCAGGATCACCATTTGTAGCTACTGTCCTGTCCTCGCACCTTCCTGGAATCTGCATGGACGAGGAGGAGACGCAGACGCAAATCGCGTCAGCCACACACGTCCCCTACGCCCGATTGCAACGCACTCAGATGGGCGTCAAACATTGCGCGCATAGGCTCCTTTGAAAGCTTAGGTCACAAGCTTTCACTAGCCACCATGCTCGGCTCGTTTGGTGGTATGTAGCCTGCAGCATTAATCGTCCCGCGTCACAGATCCAGGTTTTCTGAGCATTTCAAACTGAGCACAGAATTAGGTCATTTTGGCACCCTATTCCCCACTTTTTCAAGCCAAGATTTCCACTACTGCAATCAGCACAGTCATTCGCAGCTGTGGTCCAGATTTTTCTTGATTTGGACAGCCTTGATTTTTAACTCGTGAAGTATTTGATTTTAAATTTTCATCAATCAGTCAAATCTTTGGACTGGAGGTCAAATTTTCTCACTGTTGCAAATCAGTGAGAAGCGCAATCCAATTGTTGATCGGACTACTTTCATCATCCAGCTCTAAACTGAGGGGAGACTCTGCACCAATCCGGCGTGGGCTAGCAACATCAATGGCAGTAGCAGCCGTGGAAGTAGCAGAAGCAGCAGCAGCAGCAGCAGCGGCAATGGCAGTAGCAACAGCAGCGGCAACAGCAGTATCAGCAGCGGTAGCGGCAGTAGCAGCAGCAGCGGCAATTACAACAGTAGTAGCAGTAGTTACAGCGTTAGCAGCCTCAACAACAGCAACAATGCCCAGTCACGATAATGTCGCCGGCCCACAGGATAACTCTACAGACCCACCCACAGATCCCATAATGGACCTGCAGACCCCATAATGGACATGCAGCGCCAGGTGGATCAGCTGCGCCAGATGCTTGCTGCAACCAGCACTAGCCAGACCATTCTACCCGGACAGCCTGGTCCTGCTTTGACTGTAGCAGTGCAGACAGCAGCAGCAGGTCCAGCAACAGCAGTAAACGATTACGCGTGTCCTACACATTGGAGTGATTGGCCCCTCTCGGCGCAAGGACTTCGAGTCTCCTCCTCCTGCCCTCATCAGAGATGAGCAGTTCACGTCTTGGGAACTACTGTATTGTATCTGGGAACGGAGGGGGGGGGGGCTGTGGCGGTATTACACTCTTCCGCATGATGACACCGTCCAGGAGTAGTTGCTTGAGGCGGGCCGTGCCGTTCACGCACTCATCCTTACTACACCTAATGCTCACCGCACTTACCTAGAGCCGTTCCTTGCTGATGCCGGTGACGACACCAGCACTGACCCCCGGCGGGCTTGGGACATGTTGACGCGGTCGTATTGCGCCTCCGGCCAGGCAGCTGTCTGCGGCATTCTGAAGGAGTTCAGTTCCCTTCACATGAGGGAGTTCGAGTCCTTCACCACCTACTGGAGCCGCGCACACAAGATCCTACGTCAACTCAAGACAGCTGCTCATCCCCTGCTTTCTATCCTCCTCACCATCAAGAATGGTGCCACTCCTGAGTTTGCGGACATTTTCGTCCCGTACAGCCTACCCATCCTCGAGGCGCTGGCAGTCCAGGGCACTTTGATGATCTGGGCGTATGACCTCTTCGTCTGCGTGGAGGAAGCACATAGAGACACATAGCTTTAGCGCGGTGGCTCTTCCGCGACCGTAGCTACCACCTTCAGCGGCTCCTCCGCCACTTCCCGCGGCACTTCCACCTCCGACAGCACCAAGAGCAAGGGAAAGGAGGGTAAGAAGAGCAAGGGCAAGGGGCGGCAGTCTTCTTCCGGTGGCACAAACCTGACGTGCTACAACTGTGACCAGACAGGGTATGGGTGATACACGTATCCCATCGCTACTAACGAAGCTCGCATCGCGCCGCCTTGTACCATCAGCATGAGCGTCGCCTTGGCACCTCCGCTACTACCATAGGCACTCCCTTCTTGGCTAGCAACACAATGGCCACCATGTACTCCACCCCACAGCCAGCTCCTCAGCCTCGATCACAGCTTCTGCTGTCCCTTCGCCATTAGCAGCAGCAGTAGTAGTATGTCCCATCGTAGCCACAGTTGTATGAAGTAACGCTGCAACAGCAGCAGTACGCTCCAGCGCAGTCGAGTTACCACCCACAGCCTCTGTCCCAGTGGAGCGTGTGTCCCCTGCTCAGAGCAGTGACCCCGCAATCCATGGCACTTGTTGAATCTGCCTCTCGGATCCGCCAGATGTAGAGCTTCATCACCATGCACCTTGGCATCATGCTTGCTCCCCAGGGAAGTACGAGTTGTGTGACTGCTAGCCGAGAGGTCTCCCACTGCTAGACAGAGATCGACCTCCGAGGGGACCTCGTGGAGGCCAATTGTTTCCCTTTGAGGCTGGCTTTGGATGATGTCACATGGTTGGATGACTGGCATGATCGTTTTGCATCTGCCCCCTCTGCTCAGCTTGCAACCTCTGTCTACCTTCACACGTCCTGTTATGTCACTCACTGTAACGTCACGGCCTTGGTCCGCAACCCCAATGGCACTTGGATCATCGACTCTGTCACCAGGCTTTCAACATGCTTGGTCCCATTGGGAATATTCACAGTGTCTGGACGGGTTCCGGGCAGATCTTGCCAATTCGTGGTGTTCGCGTCGTTCATTTTTGTGGTCCATCGGGTGACTTCTTCGTGACCAATGTACTGTATGTGCTGGGTTTAGAGCTTAGCCTCCTACTTGTCATGGCTCTTGACCTCATGAGCATGGACGTCTGTTATTCCTATGGCATTAGGGATGCCTACCTTAGCCCATTTGGTCAGGTCATGTTTCGTGCTGTTTGCCGTGACAACCTTTCCCACGTCACTTCACTTCCTCCATCCGTATCCCCTCCCTCGTCCAACACTGCACATGTGTTTGTCACCAGTATTCTTTTCCCCCAGAACATACACCTCCTCCACTGTCACCTTTGCCACTTACACTTTGATGCTGTGGATAGCATGCTCCGCACCCAACCCACGCTCGGATTTGATACCTCCACTTTCCAGTGGCCTTGCCGTACTGAGTGCATCGACTGTACCCAGGGCGAGATGCACAGAGCATCTTACACTTCCTTCTCTCGGACAACACACGTGTTGGAGCTTGTCCACTCGGACCTCATGGGCCCTCTCCCAGACGCGTCTCTTATCAAGGGTGGCCAGTATGTGGTGACCCTCTTGGTATCGCTAGGTTGTTTGTCTCCGTCGGAAGAGCGACGTGGCCTCTGCCATCTGTGCCTGGCACCTCGTGGCTGAGCACAATTGTGGTTGTACCCTCAGAAGTTTTTGGTCTGACCGTGGTTGCGAGTACATGGGGGATACTATTGCCTATCTTGCCTGTCTTGGGGTCCGTCATGAGATGTCTGACCATGAGATACCGTAGCAAAACAATGTCTTCGAGAGCTGTAACTGCACCATGGCCGATGTTGTGTGCACGATGCGTGTCGATTCCGGTTTTTCCGAGGGCTTCTTCTTTGAGGCCATGTCCGACATGACTTGGGTGAGGAAACGCGTTCCCCATGGTCCCCTTCCCTGCCAGGCCACGCCGTACAAATTGTGGTGCGGTCAGTGGGCCGATCCCGGCCTGCTCGCATCTGGGGGTGCGTCCCTAGCATTCGGCTTGCCGAGGACCAGGGGGATGGCAAGCTTGTCTCTCACGGTCGTCTCTGCTCCTTCGTTGGTGTCTCTCGTCAGTCCAAGGCCTACGCATCTGGGACCCGGTCCGGCATCGCATTGTTGAGTCCCGCGTTGTCTTGTTCTTTGAGAATATCTTCCCTTGCGACCTCCCTCGCGTCTAGTCTACCTCCTCTCTGCTTCCATTGCTCTTGTCTCGTGGGGGAGATACTTGTCTCGCCGCCGCTCCAGCTCCAGAAGTAGAGGTCGTCCTGCCTCCATCAACACCCCCAACAGGGATGGCTTGAATGCTCCTCCCTCACCGTCCACCTCGCCGCCCAGTTCCCATGCCGGCGATGCCGTGCACCCGTCAGAGACGGAGTCCTCCGCTGAGTCCTCAACCTAGCCTGACTCCCTTTCGGCCTACGATACACCCACCCTGGTGGATCCGCTTGTGTGTAGCGGTTCACTGGCATCGGACCTGGCGCCTACCCCCACTTTGCCACCTCGTCCTCATCGTGCTCCCTCTACCGTCACTGGCATCCCGACACACCAGGTCTACACTCACGCCCCTGTTGGCATTTTACGGCCCTGCAAACCGGCGCCGCCCCATGTTCCTCGCAACAGGATCCCACGTCCAGCCGCCAGCACATCCATCGACACACCTTCCTCCCCTCACAATGGTGTCAACGGTGAGCCCCGGATCAAGGTCCTAGGTTTGACAGCCCTTGGCCTCGTGACTCACGACATTCACCCTGTGTACACTCTTATCTCTTGGAGCATTTCCATGTGGTCTCCGCCACTCTGGCCCAGGCTCCTACAGGACTGTGCGCTGCCCATGTGCTGACGGCATGGCCTTCTCCACTAGCACCCGACCCACAGAGCCTACATGAGGCCCATGCCGCTCCCGATGCAGACAAATGGGAGGCCGCCTGTTGGGAGAAGCTTGCTACCATCAACAAGCATGCAGTGTACAAGCTCGTGGAGCCTCCCCCTAGCCGCAAGGCCATAGGGACGAAGTGGGTGTTTCGCCAAAAGTGGAAGCCAGATGGCACTCTGGACAAGTACAAGGCCCGGCTCACCGACGAGGGCTTCTCCCAAGTTGATTTAGTTCACTACAATGAGGTCTTTGCCGCGGTTGGCCATTTCATCACCGGCTGGGCGCTCTTCACCCTTGTCGCACAGCATCGTTGGGAGCTCCACCAGATGGACGTGAGCAACGTCTTTCTTCACAGTGCTCTTGATGGTGAGGAGCTCTACATGATCCAGCCCCCTGGCTTTAAGGATGGGACTGGCCAAGTCTGGCGATTGCGGAAGTAAATGGCCTCAAGAAGTCTCCTTGGTGCTGGAACATCGAGATCAGCCGTACCCTCCTGAAGGGCAGACTTTTTCCATAGCACTATAGATCTTGCACTCTTCATCACTCCTCCCAAGACTCCCTTTGCCGCAATCCTCAAATACATGGACCACCTACTCATTGCGACTCCCGACCATGCCACTGTCGAGCAGGGGAAGGAGTTGTTGAAGGCGACCCACAAGATGAAGGATCTCGGGCCGGCGCAGGTGTTTCTCGGCATGGAGATTGAGCGCGATCTCGCGCATGGCATCATGCAGGTACATCAGGCAGCGTACATTTAAATGCTTGCCGACCGCATTGCCGATCTCCTGACCACTGTCCGAGCTCCTCCATTCCGATGACCCCAGACGGGCAGGCAAATCTGAATGCCACTGACGCAAGCACCTTGGGTGCAGCGGTAGACATCACGGTGTTCCTCCGCATCATCAGGTCACTCCTGTTTTGTGCCACCACCACATGGGCCGACATTACCTTTGCCGTGAATGTCCTCACCAAGTTCTTACAAGTCCCACACCAGCTGCACCTTGATGCAATTTTCCATGTGTTGTGGTATGTTGTTTCCACCCCACGCCGAGGCTTCACATTTGTGGTGGCCGTAGGCTACACTGACAACGAGTGGGCATGGAGTTGAGATGGAAAAATATGCACTGGTTGGATCTTTCTCATCTGAGGTACGATAGTGTCATGGCGTAGCTCGAAGAAAGGGTGTGCCGCACGCACCACAGGAGAGGCAGAGTAGGTGGCTTTGGGCGCTAGTGCATGTGAGAGTGTATGGTTGCGGCGTTTGTTGAGTGAGTTGTGTCAACCTGTGTCATCCATCACCTTGCATTAAGACAATGAGAGTACCACTGTGATTGTTGACAACGATGGTGTCCACCATGCACGCACGAAGCACACCAATGTTGAGCATCACTACGTGTGTTCCTTATTGTATGAGGGTAGATTTCACATCGTGTGGGTCGAGACTGTGAAGCAGTCGGCTGACTTCCTCACGAAGGTGTTGAAGCACAACTCATTCAAGAAGGCTGTGAATATCGTTGGATTGCTATCCTGTGTGCATGCTGTGTGACTCTTCCCTGCATGGATTCTTGTCGCTCATCCTCGTTACACATGTGATCCATCTCCTCTTGTTCTTGTATTGAGTTTTGGGTTAGGGAGCTTGTGGGAGCATTACTTCTGCATGCTCATCTACACTGATGCCTTTTGGTCATGGGGGTGTGTTTTTGTTTGATGTGTGCACTGCCTCATTGAATCACACTGTGACATCTCGGCTGGTGTACATGTTGGTACAGACGACTGACTGGAAGGATGTTGATGCAGACGGGGCACTATTCATTGGAGTGGACGTGTTGTAGTGAAGCAGAGCGTGTGGTTCTAATCCTCCTCGTGCTTCTGATGCTACACCCTCGCAAGACCAGCTCCATTGGCAGCTACCTTTGGCTATCACTTCATCAGTAGTCGTAGTTGGCTCTTAGGAGAAGTATAGTCGGTGCCTGAGTTTGGGCAGCCGTAACTCCTCGTAGCTATCTTTCTTGCTGATTGTGACAGCATGAATCTGTTTGTAGCGTGGTTTTTTAACTGTGGTCCAGTTTTTGGAAAACGGACAACACCTAAGTTTTGGGCTGTCTGGTGTCTGGCAGGTCTCACCTAGGAAAATTCTCCGAGACATGATAACACTTGGATTTTCCTGGGGGCGAAAAGCCCATATGCCGCTCATTTTGGACAGTAAGGCCCATCCACTCCTATGTTGGAAGGATAAGCCCCATCCGCTCCTCCGTCAAAACGATAAGCCCCATACGCCCTTGTGTTAGAACGATAAGCCTCATCCACGCCTTCGACACGGATGCGAGTGTGTAACCCCTCTCGTTTTTCAAAAGATAGCATGTCGACGTCGCATGGATGCACTGTCGACACGCTAATGTCACCTTTTTTGACCCAATCATCACAAACCCCTTAATAGAAGGATTTTTCATTTTCGTAAGTGGTTTGCAAGGAGTTTGCATGAGAGGTCTAAGAATCCTTATGAATTGAAAGGGAACCTGCTAGGCCCCGCTACCGCGCGGCCTAGCAAGTGCCCGCGCAAACGTAAACCCTAAAATCCCGGGTGTAGTTAGGGGGTGGGTTTGTCTATATATTGTATATCAAACAAGGGTATAGAGTTGAACACAATGTAGAATATAAGAAAGGGATTTTTGACTGTCCACTAATGGAGCGGGGATTCCTTCGGATACTCGTTGGCCGGAATCCCTGACGAAGTCCTCCCCCATTCCCCCCTATTGGTTTTTGCGCATCTCTCATTGTACTATGTTGTGTCCTCTTGGCTTGTGTACATCGGCATGCAGATGACTGACGACGAGACACGACGCTGCTAGAGTGTTGTATGGTGGAGCCGACTTACGCTAAGGCCTACACGCATCTTGCTGGAGCCTCCTCCGTCCAACATTCTCAGCTCCATCAGAAGACCTCCTCGAGAGTTGTGCCTCTTGTAGTTCTGAGTAACAACAATAGAGCTATCAGACTTAGGCCCTGGTGCAGGAAACGGAGGGGACAACCTAAGCAGACATGGGTTCCCACACGCTGCATCAACAACGCTACTGCCCCAAATTGCTTTGTTAGGTTTGCAAGCTTGGTATGAGAGCCAAATCACAGCAGAAGCAACAGAACAGCGGCGAACAGGTCCAATCAATGCTGGCGGTCCCCACAACGTGCCCGTGTAGGGGAAATGCTGCTCGATTTTTTCCGGTAGCGTTGACCCGCCGGGTGGCATCCTCAGAATGCTCCCAACGTGGGGGAAATGCTGCCGGATTGTTTTTGGCAGCACTGACCCCACGGCGGTGGTAGCAGTGGTGGACTCGCTGCTGGCACGACTGACCAACGCTAAAGCGACGCCAACGCACATGGCGACGACACCGCCAAGAAAGTGACTGTGCATCTGTTGTTGCCAACACGGTAGCAGTAGCACAAGCACAAAGCAAGCAACACGCACCAAGTAGCACTCAACTAGCAAGCAACAGCTGTTGCATCAAGCAGCAGCTGCTGTAACTAGAATCAACGTATAGCAGCAGTAGCAGCGGAGGGCAGTACCAGCAGCAGCTAGCAACTACAGGAGCAGCAGCGGTAGTAGCAGCAGCAGCAACAAGTGCAGCAGCGAGCAGCAGCAAGCAGCAAGCAGTAGGAGTAGTACCGGGTAGCAGTAGCACGAGCGATCAGTGAGCAGCAACAACATCTAGCATCAGCAATAGTAGCAACATCAGTAGCAAACAACAGCAACCGGCAGTGCGTAGTAGCAGCCAGATGCGGACAGTAGTTGCAGCAAATACAGGCAGCTGCAGCAACAGTAGCAAGAGCGACCCACAGCAATAGTTGCAACGACCACGCCAGCAACGCGCACCTATAGTAGCAGTGAGTAGTGACCATGTATAGAAAAAAAACAAGGAAATAAAAGAAACAATCACGGAACCCTACACTCGGCACAGCCAAGGGCTGGGGGCAGCATCCCCACCCTCGCAGCTATTGATGCAATAACAGCAACTATCGTAACAACAGTAGTGTGCTAAAGCACTACAGTAGCAACGACAGGCACAATAGTTGTTGCCATAACCGTAGCAGCTGGAGTAGCACCAGCATCAGCCGCTGTAGCAACAGCAGCACCTACAGCAGCCGTAGCAGTAGCCACTGTAGCAATAGTAGCAACAACAACAAAGGCAACTGTAGCAGTAATAGCAGCAGCAATAGTAACACCAATGGTAGCAACTGTACCACAGCAACCACTATAGCTGCAGCAGCACCAAATGTAGAAGTAGCAACGGCAATGGCAACTTTATTAATGTCATTCACGAGCGTTGACGTCATCATTGACATCACTCTTGACATTAGCAGCAGTAGCAGTAGCTGTAGTAGCAGCAGCAGCTGTAGTAGTAGTAGTAGCTGTAGTAACAGTAGTAGCGGCAGCACCAGCACCCGCAGCAACAGCAACATAAGTAGTAGTAGGAGCTACAGCAACAACTGTAGCAACCATAGTAGTAGCTGCCGTAGCAACAACAACAACAGCAGTAGCAGCTGTTGCAATAGCATAGCAGCTAACGCAGAAGCGACTCTAGCAGCAGTGGAACAACCACTGCGTACGTCAGCCACCCTCGACTAACAACACTGCTAACGTCGGTCGCAATGCTGACGTCCTTGCCAACGTCAGTGTTGAGGTCAGTGCTCATGTCACCATCCAGTTTAACAGGACAAAAAAAACGGAGGGAACCATGGCTGAAAGTGAGGAGGGGTCCTCCTCTATGGTAGGTCCCCTTGGTCCCTCTTTTTTGTAGTAACTGCAGTAGCTACAACAACAACAACACCAGAAGCTACTGTTGTCGCCGTTGCACCAACTGCTACTGCTACCTTTGCACGAGTAATAGTAGTAGTAGTAGCAGCTACTACAGCAGTCGCAATAGCAACAGCAACAGCAACTGCAGAAGCCGTAGCATCAGTCATTGTAGTAGTAATAATAGCAGTAGCAACTACAGCAACAGCCACTCCAGCAGCAGAAGTAGTAGTAGCAACAACAGCAGAAACAGCCACAGCAGCAGTAGCAGCACCACCATCACCAACACCCTGCATGATTTGTCGTCAGCCTTGCTGGCTTGACACATCCACTAGTCACCCTACATGAGCAGCCCGAAACGCTAACACAGCAACTAGTGGCATTGTAGCCACTGACACAATTGCCGCAACAGTAGCCGCTATAGTAGCAGCAACAATGGCAGCAACATGAGTACTCGTCGTCCTTCCTTCCACCCAAGTATGCTAATTCCACCGTTTTCTCTGCTACACAGTATTTGGAGCAACCGCATACCCTGCGCCAAAGTCTGACCGTGTCTTCAGTCCTAGGCTCCGCTTTGGGTGCTGGCCGCACGCCAAAGGACTTTGAAACCCTGCCCCTGTTGCTCTTGGCTGGCGAGCAGTTTCAGAGCTGGGAGCTTAGCTTCTGCATCTGGGTGCATGGTGAGGGCCTGTGTTCATACTACGTCCTGCCCTACGACTCCACCTAGGCCGACCAGGTGTATGATGCTGGTCACGCAGTATGTGCCCTCTTCCCCGTCGTATCTCCAGCGTCACGTCTTACTTGCGAGCCCTTCCTCGGCAACTTCTCCACTTGCGGCATCCCCGTCCCTGTAGCGGCGTGACACATCCTCATGCTTCCTCATTGTCTTTCCAGCTAGGCAGAGACCAATTGCCTTCTTTGGGAGTTCAACTCCCTCCATATGGGGGAGACGGAGATGGTCACCTCCTACTGGCAACGGGCGGTCATACTTCATCGCTTGGGAAGTGCTGCACCACCCCCTCTATCGACGCTCCTCACCATCAAGCGTGGCACAATCGACGCATTCGCTGACGTATTCGTCCACTACACCCAGGACGTTCTTACCGTGATGGCTACCCAGGGCACACTGATGCCCTGGGCAGACGAGCTCTTTCTGAGCATCAAAGAGGCTCGTCAGGAGTCGCGCATCCAACACACGGAGACCCTTGCCTCTCCTGCTGTAGCCTTGGTGGCTATTGCTCTCCCCGTAGCAGCTGCATCTTTTGACGCCTCATCCTCCAGCAAGAAGAAACGTAGGGGCAAGAAGGGAAAGGGCCCATAGTAGCAATCGAGCAGATCCAGTGGTGACAGCTTAGTCTGCCACAACTGTGGCCAGCCAGGACACGGATGGTACACGTTTTTGCTCTCGACAGACGAGGCGCACGTCATCGCCATCATATGTCGCCAGCATGAGCGTCGCCTCACCACCGCTACCATGACCGTCGCTGCTCCTCCTGTGTCCACACTGCCTGCTCCATTTCACCCGTCGATAGCTTAGCCGCATCATCATCTGCAGCTGTCGGCGCCCGCTCTTCCGTCACCGGTGCCTCCCTCCTCCTTCCCGGACTCTGGTGCCGTCATGCCCACTCTCTCCGCAGCACACACGTTTCCTGCACCACCGCCTCTGTCACGTCCACTCTGCTACGATCGACAACATGCTCCGCATGCAGCCTGCCATGAGCTTTGACCCAACCCCTTTTCCACTTCAGTGTCCCACGGAGTGCATTGAGTGTGCTCAGAAGAAGATGCATCGGTCCACCTACCCCCTATCTTCCTTACGTGCGTCCGCCTTGCTGGACTTGGTCCACTCTGATGTCATGGGTCCCCTCCCAATGGAGTCTGTTGGGGAGCACAAACGCTATGTCATGACCCTCACCGACGACTACTCTCGCTACCGCTGGGTCTTCTATCTTCGATAGAAAAGCAATGTTTCTCCCACCATTTGGGAGTGGCTCGTCCGTGGTGAGTGTGAGTGTGATCTCCCTCTCTACCACTTCTGCTTTGATCGCAGTGGCGAGTTTAGGGAGGAAACCACTCTCTTCTTCACCTCCCGTGGCATCCATCATGAGACATGGGTGCCTTACACGCTAGCCCAGAATGACGTCTCTGAGTGGTGGAACCGCACCATGACCGACACTGTCCGTAGCATTCGCGTCGAGTTTGGTATTTTGGATGGCTTCTAATTCGAAGCCATGACCTACATTACGTGGGTCTGGAACCGGATTCCCCATGGACCTCTTCCATGTCAGACCACACCGTACCATCATTGGTGTGGTGAGCGTGCCAACCTCCGGCCGGCTTGCGTATGGGGCTGCGTAGCCATCGTGTGGCTGCGTACCCCATACCAAGGCAGCAAACTTGAGACTCGCGGCTGGCCCTACACCTTCCTTGGCATCTCTCGTTAGTCACAAGCATGGCGCTTCTGGGACCCATCCCGGCACTCCATCGTCGAGTCTCGAGATGCCCTCTTCTTTGAGGACGTATTTCCCCGTGACCTCATTCGCTCCAATGCATCGATGTCCCTCTCGTCGCGTGGGGGAATGGTGGGTCCATCCTCTGTCCAGCCACGTCCAGGCGTCACATTATAAGCGCCCACTGGTACCTCCGCGCCGGCCGTCCCATTTGGGTTTGCCAGCCCCTCTGAGCCAGCTTCCCCATCTGCATCCGCTGGCACCTCTACGCCGGCCGCCCAGTCCGTGTCCGCCAGCCCCTCAGGGCCAATTGCCCCATCTGCCTTTGGCACCTCCAAGCCGACCGCCCTGTCCACACCGGCACGCTACACACGTGGCCAAGGGGGGAGTCTCCAAACCCGACCTTCAGCGAGCACACAGGCTGTCGCCTCACGTCCCATAGCGCCAAGACCCCTCGTCACCCCACGAGGTTCTCTGCCTCTCGATAAACCCACTCCAACAGTCGTGACTGGGGATCCTGGCACCAAAGCGCTCGGCTTGGCCACTTTGGCAGTCATCACTGACCTACATCCAAGGTCACCCTTGGGGCTACGCCATGCTCCATCAGGAGCATCGATATGCTGTCAAAGCCACGCTCACACGTACACCACCTGGGATGCAAGACGCGCACGAACTCACTTTCCAACTCGCGGAACGCCTAGAGGATCCAGCCACCCTACGTGAGGCTGAGGCGTCTCCTGAGGCCGCACACTAGGAGGCTGCATGCGCCGACGAGCTCGCTGACATTCGGCAACATCATGTCTACGACCTTGTGGACCTTCCCCCCAGCCGAAAGGCCATCAACGCCAAGTGGATCCTCCGACGCAAGTGGAAGCCGGATGGGTCCTTGGACAAGTACAAGGCCCATCTTACGGCCAAGGGTTTTGCTCAGGTCCCTGGGATTGACTATGACCACATCTTTGCCGTGGTCATTCGGTTCTCCACAAGCCGGGCGTTGTTCAGCCTGGTTTCCCAACATGGGTGGGAGCTGGATCAGATGGATGTGAGTAATGCCTTTCTCCATGGCTCAGTGGAAGGCAAGGAACAGTACACGACATAGCCTCCAGGCCTTGACGATGGCTCCGGCAAGGTCTGGAAGCTGTGGAAGGCCCACTATGACCTAAAGCAGTCACACTGCTACTGGAATCAGGAAATCAGTTGAACCTTTCTCAAAGGCGGCCTTCTTTGCAACACTATTGAACCCGCACTATTCATCAGTCCGTGAGGCCGGACCTTTGTCGCTGTCTTAGTCTATGTCAAAGACCTGCTCATTGCGTCACCAGATGCAGCTGCCATTTAGCTAGTCAAGGACTTGCTACATGCTGCCTACCAGATGAAGGACCTCGGGTCGGCTCAAGTCTTTCTGGGCATGGAGCTTGAGCATGATTGCTCCAAGGTTGTCGTACACGTCCATCAGACCACCTACGTCCAGACTTAATCAGGGTGTTTCATTGAGGACCTGCCCCTCGTGTCGAGAGTATCCTCACCCATGTCACCCGATGGGCAGGCGAAGCTGAAGAGCTCCAATCCAGCCATTGTAGGGGAGCCAGTAGACGAGACCGCGTATTTACGTGTCATCAGGTCACTGATGTTCCTCGCGATGACAAGGCGTCCAGACATTGTGTTCGCCGTCAACCTACTAGCCCAGTTCTCTAAGGATCCACGTCACCTCCACTTTGAGGCCACGATTTGAGTACTGAGCTATGTTGTCCCAACCCCATGGTGAGGCCTCATGTTCTGTTGATAGTTGTCCGTTGTTGTAGTATGCTAAACCGACAGTGACTGGGCTGGTAGTCTGGACGGTAAGAGTCGAACTGGCTGGATCTTTCTTCTTGTTATTTCTGGTATGCCCCTTGTCCAGTCAGCGGCAGATTTAGGCGGTCATGCACTCCTCTACGGAGCAAGTCCCCCGCAGGATGAACCGGGTATGCACTGTGCTTGTAGCGCAAGTCCCCCAGGTCCGCTCCTTGGATTAAATGAGCAAGCAGATTAATTCCAGGATCGCGGGTTCAAGTCCTGCCTAGGGCACTAGGCCGCGCGCCTGAAGGGGGCTAAGGTGCGCGAGCACCTAGGGGCCTAAAGTGCGTGCGCACCACCCTAGAGATAACCCTAGGGCGCATCGGCCTCAAGCCAAGCCACCCAAGCTCGCCACTGCTATATGTAATACTCATTTGCTCATTCTAAGTATCAGCTTCTTACCCTTGAGACTTGTGCTGAAAACTAAGGCATAAGTTGGCCAACCAAGGGCAGATGTAAAAGACTTGGGACAAGCTAAAAGGGGAAACCGAGAGGCCACGGAAGGGACAAGCTTTGTGAGCTGAACAGTGTGGAAACACGATCTTGAGGGGGATATCTTCTCACAGCTGAAATGCTATGAGCGGTGGGCGGATGTCACTGTACTCCGTTTTCTAGACCGTTTGCCTCAGGCGGGTTGACAGTCTGGACGGTAAGAGTCAAACTGGCTGGATCTTTCTTGTTGGCGGTACGACTGTGTCTTGGCGCAACGGCAAGCAAGGCTGCATTGCACGCATCACTGCTAAGGCTGAGTATGTGGCCCTTTGTTCTAGCACATGTGAAAGTGTGTGGCTGCGTCGCGTGTTGTCCGAATTGCGTTAGTAAGTCCCGTCCATCACGTTGCACTGTGACAACAAGAGTGCCATGGCCATCGCTGACAAGCGTGACTCGCTCTAGAAGGCTGTGAGTGCGGTTGCCATGTGTCCATGAGGTCTCTCTCTCTCTCTCTCTCTCTCTCTCTCTCTCTCTCTCTCTCTCTCTCTCCCTCTCTCTCATTCTCTCATTCTCTCTCTCTCTCTCTCTCTCCCTCTCCCTCTCTCTCTCTCTCTCTCTCTCTCTCTCTCTCT
>SZWC01017063.1:28691-40126 GCA_023375785.1 Penium margaritaceum
AGGAGGAAGAGCGAGAGTGCAGCGGATGGCAGCAGCAACGCTCCTGGACCGGTGACGCGGCAGCCGGACAGGCGGCGTGTGAGCTGGGATGTGCAGGCTAGTGCTTCGGGCAGTGGCAGGGCATCGGATCGGCCGGCCAACTGCGTTCCTGGATTGGCGGGGATGGGGAGATCGAGGGACATGGAGAGACTGAAGCTGGAGTGGTCTGGGAGCAGCAGCAGCGGCATATCAAGCCCCTTCGTCGGCGGCAGCCCAGGCAGCAGCATCAGCAGTGGCGGCGGCAGCGTCGGCAGCAGGGGAGAGGCCGGGTTGCACTCCCCTGCGTGGCCACCACACTCTCCCCCTGTTGCTCCATCGTCTCCTCCTGTGGCTGTGGCTCTCGGAGGATCTGGATTTTCCTTGATGCCACCAAGGCATGAAGGGAATGGTAAGAGCACCTATCAGCAGAAGCAGCAGCAGCAGCACAGCCACCAGCATCAGCATGAGCAGAGCCAGCAGCCTCACCCTCCCTTGAGTCACATTCTGAATGACGGTCTCAGTCTGACTGAGGGAGAGCTGGAGCAGGCGACTGGCGGATGGGCGGAGGCGAACGTGCTTGGCAAGGGCTGCTTCGGATCGGTCTACAGGGGCGTCCTTGAGGGCGGGCGCGAGGTGGCGGTGAAGCGGCTGCAGCAGGGGAGCAGGCAGGGCGCCCGAGAGTACGTGACGGAAGTGAAGGTGCTGAGTGGGCTGCGGCATGCGCACGTCGTGCAGCTCGTGGGATTCTGCCCGGACGAGCACTGCATGTGCCTTGTGTACGAGTTTCTGTCGGGAGGGAGCCTCCACGACTATCTCTTGCTCGATCAGATGCAGAGCGCTGTGCCGGGAGGTGAGGAGAGGGGAGGGGAGAGAGAAGTGGGCTCTTCAAGATCCTCGTTGTCCTGGCTGGACCGGGTGAGGATCATGGCTGAGATCGCATCTGCCCTGGTATACCTCCACCACCAGCACCCGCCGATTGTGCACCGGGACCTCAAGCCCGAGAACGTGCTCCTGGGCGCCGACCTTGCAATCAAGCTCGGCGACGTGGGCCTTGCCAAGTTCATCGAAGACGACGACGGCGACGGCGATGAGGACGGCGACGGCGGNGCCGGGAGGGAGTGTTTGCCCGCACCGTGGACGCACTCGTTGGCCGTCTTCTGCCAAGAGAAAGGGGGGGCTGTGCGGATGGGGAGGTGGGGCGGCGGCTGGTGGAGGTGGGCCTGCGCTGTGCAAGCCGGCAGCGGAAGGACAGGCCTGACCTGGCCAGGGAGGTGCTGCCTGTGCTCCTGAGTGTTGTGGGGGGGTGATCAGGCCTGAGCAGGTGGTCGCTTGTAGGATGCTTCCAGGCAGGTCGTCGTTCCCGTTTCAGTTTTAGGTGCGGACATCATGTGGTGATTGGTTTGCACCTGCATCCGAGCTTGTCTGCTTTTGTGAAACAGAAGCTGACAGTACGATTCTATCCATAAAAATTACATCAGTTTTTAAGATTGAGCCTCACGGCAGGCAGCCCACAGCCACGTCGCTTGTGTGCCATGACAAGATCACACTGACCTCCCTGCACAAAGACATGCACAGAAGAGCCACGCCTCCCAAGTCCATCCCGAGGATGATTTAGAGGCTTTTTGGGCAGACTCCCGAGACGAAAAACTGTTCTGCACAGCCCTGCGTGCTGCAAATGGCAGCAACCTGAGGAGGAATGAATGCCAGAGGCCACAGAGTGAATGTGCACAGCGTCTTGCTCGCAATCTCGTGACATGCTAATCCTGAGTGATTTTGGATAAGGCACCACATGCAAAATGCAGAACTACAGGACCCAGTTTCCACCTCGTCTAACTCGCTAGAGTGTCAACAAGGATCACATCCATGATAATGAGAGGACCTTGCCTGAAAAGTGGACATAAATGGTCAGCGACTCATGCTGGCAAACTGATGCATTGGACAATGCCTTGAGCAGCAGTCAGAGTTGGATCACGCTGCCATGTCGTGAGCAGACTGTGTGTGATCTACTGAAAGACTTTCTCACATCACGCTTGCACTGTAGTTACCAGGCAGCTTCCTAGGGTGCACGTGTGTGAGCAAGCAATAATGCACGGGGAGCACACTGTACGCCATGGATGCGGGAAACGCTTGCCTTCATAGCTCGGGCGAAAACCAAGAAGAGTGAGTGAGAGTGAGCGAGCGAGACTTAGCAACCGGTGAGCATGCTCTCGCCACGGGCAACACACCCGAGCGAGCACACACCGCCACCCGGGGGTCGAGCCTTGCCGCTCGGCTTCAAACCGAACGGCGGCTACTCACCAAGGCTTGGGTGAACCCGACATGGTGGCCATCTAAGGATCAGCACTCGGGAAATGCAGCTCCCCCACAAAACACTCAAGGCAAGCAAACATGATGCAGAGCACGGCAGGAAGAATGTACGGGCCCTAGCATCTCCCACATGAGAGTGTTGTGATTTGTGACGTTCTTGTACAGTCTACTGTGACCACTCGGCCGTGTCCATACTCGTGCAGATCCCTGAGGCGGGCCCTGGTGACACCGGTGCGACGACTGGCGGCGGACTACCAGCTTGGAGCTAGCCGACTACCGTTCCAGAGCCCCGGACACTGCCGGGACTCCCTGCTGTTTTTCTGCAGCTTGCAGGAGTCTTTTCGGCGGACTGGCCATGAGCCCGATTGGCATGTTTTTGCATTGCGTGTCCACCGTCTGATGATGGATGCATGCATGTGACCACTCGTAGTGTCCGTCTTGTGATCTTGCACGTCTAGGTTCAGGCTGTTGTTGTGTGTGTCGTACACAGCTTACGGTGACCCCTCGGCTCTGTTGTGATTTGTGCCGTTTCTGTACAGTTTACTGTGACCACTCGGCCGTGTCCATACTCGTGCAGATCCCTGAGGCGGGCCCTGGTGACACCGGTGCGACGACTGGCGGCGGACTACCAGCTTGGAGCTAGCCGACTACCGTTCCAGAGCCCGGACACTGCCGGGACTCCCTGCTGTTTTTCTGCAGCTTGCAGGAGTCTTTTCGGCGGACTGGCCATGAGCCTGATTGGCATGTTTTTGCATTGCGTGTCCACCGTCTGATGATGGATGCATGCATGTGACCACTCGTAGTGTCCGTCTTGTGATCTTGCACGTCTAGGTTCAGGCTGTTGTTGTGTGTGTCGTACACAGCTTACGGTGACCCCTCGGCTCATGTCCATTCACATGCAGATCCTTGAGACTGGCGACAGTGGCAGAAGGCTGGCGGCCGGCGGCGACGGGCGCCCAGAAGACTTCCGTGTTTTCGAGATTATTGTTGTGTCACAGCACGTAGGCGTGCAGCCTATCAGGACGTAGATCTCGTTGATGCGGCCGTTCTGGTTCAAATTGCTCGTCGTTCTGACGTGTCTGCAAGGAATTATGGCCAAAACTGTGTTTTTTGCCACTGTTTTGTCCTGCTAGAAAACAGCTCCCTTGTGCGCCGTGTGTGTGTGCACTTGGTCCGTGACAATATTTAGGTTGCCTAGACCTCAGTTGTCATCTCTCCTTACATATTTCAACTTCTGCAGCTTCTGACACTTTTGTTTGTGTCCCTAGCCAACCCGTTGCTGTTCTCACCTCCACCTGTGTGTGTCAGTGAGTTAGCTGGCTGGCTTGTACTGCCACGCCTGCGACAGCAGTGCTAGGAAGCCGTCTCTCATGGTATCAGAGTGGCGAGCAAGTGCTCGCACAGCTGCGGAGCAGAGACGCAACGACCGCAGTGGTTGTGAGCGACCGCAGCCGTTGCCTTGAGTAGCATTAGCAGCAGCGCCCCCTGTCTCGGCAAGAGGTCCTGGGAGGACCCACCACCGTTCCCACCATTTTTTTTCATACATCCGCGCCAGTTCCGCGGCCGTTCCGCGACAGCAGCAGCTGTTCCGCGGAAATTCCGCGGTGTTCCGCGACGACGAGGCCTCCGCAACGGACGCGGCAGTTCTGCGGCCACCACAGAACCCGCCGACGGTGCTGCGGACCTACCGCCATCACACGCCTTGTTCCGACGCCGTCACTCCGCGGTGATGGTACCGCGGTAGCTCCGCGGTGTTGCACTGATCCGCGGCGTTCAGCCGCAGCCGCTTTGCGGCGGTCCTCGAACAACCACGACTGTGCCCCAGTGTGCTGGGACGACCGCGAGTCCGCGCCTGTTCCGCGGCGATCCACCAGTCGCCAGTCGCGGTAGCCGTGCGGTGGTCGCGGAACGCACTGACGGGGTGCCGCGACATCTCGAGGCACTCCGACGCGTTCTGCACCAGCGCAACCTCGGTGGCATCTCAAGTCACCCCGTTGGGCTCCGCGTCAACGCAACCGCGCTCGCCGCTCTCAGCCCGAGATAACCCGCGGTAATCCGCGGTCAACTTCCGCGGTGAGGCGTACCGTGGACGGGGCCCGCGGAGACGTTTCGCGGAGGACTTCCACGGACGCGTTCCGCGGCAGTAACACAAAAAAAAAGAGGGGAACAAGAAGGAGGGAGCAACCGGTCATCATACCGAAGCAAACCTTCGCCAGCGCCACCACCGATGCACCTGCCGAGGGCAGCTCCGTCAGCGGCCAACGCCGGGCACCGCCATCATCACCACAACGGCAGCTGCAGCAGCAACAGCAACAGTATTTACAGCCTCTACAGCAGCAGCAACAACACCAGCAGCAGCATCAGCGATAACAGCAGCCAATGCAGCAGCAGCAACAGCAACCGTCACAACAGCAACAGCAGCAGCGGCCGCCGAGCCCGACGACATTGGCACGCCAATTGCGTGTGTTGGCTGACCTACAGGCGGAGAGTCGCAACACTCTGACGAAGCATGTCGCTGAGCTGCAGGATCTGATCAGAGGCCTTCTGCCTCAGCAGTAGCAGGCCCAGCAGCAGCAACAGCACCAGTCAGGAGACCCGAGCGAAGATCACCTCGCTCCCGGCAGTAATGCAGATGAGGTTGCAGAGACCCTCTCCGACCCTGGCGAGGAGGATGAGGAAGAGTTGCTGCGAGCACACGTCATCCGCCTGGAGGCACGCTGTAGAGCGCGTGAGGCCAGTGCTGCCCTCAAGGACACGAGCTCCAGTGCCAACGCCGGCCTGAGCTCGTCTCGCCGCCCTCTGAGCTTTGAGGAGCTGGCTCTGCGGGCCCGCCTGGGCAAGAGGGTTTCCTCCTCTATGCCTGGTCCCGTGATGGCTCCAACCGTCGCTCTACCGACGGTAAAGCCACACAAGTGGTTTTAGTCGGACCCTCCCATCTTACGGGTCGGGAACAACTACAAGTCTTGGGAGCCACGCTTTCGTATGTGGGCAATGAGCGAGGGAGTCCTCGCCTACTACCTCACCCCCCTACCAGGCATCTGACCCCGCCCAGACGCAGATGGCGGTCCGCGCCGCCTCCGGTCTGATGAAGGCCGCCCCAGACTTCACCAAGGACTTCAGTTGGTTCCTTGGCGATCAGCTCACCGGCTGAGGAGCTAACCCCCGTGAGGCGTGGGCCCTAGCTGTCACTCTTTTTGAAGGCGCCACCCTGGCTTTGACGTCCCAGCGCCTCGCCGACTTCAACTCCCTCTGCCAGACTTCTCAAGAGTCTGCAGCTGACTACTGGCGTCAGGCGATCCAGTCATACGAGGAGGTGGGAGACGATGCCCCTGCGCAGTACTTCGCATTCCAGATCATCCTCTATGGCATTCACCCTGACTACACGCGCGTCTTCAGCAACTTTGCCCAGACCCTACTTCGCGACATGGTGAGTGATGGGACCCTACTGCGTTGGGCCACCATCCACTTCCTGGAGGTCGCCGGCATGGACGGCGCGAACCGCGCTCACCGCAGCACCGCTTCCGCTGTAGTTGTCGCCGCATCCCCTTCCCCGCTTTCTACAGCTACAGTAGTCCCAGCTCAGGGAAGGAAGGGCCGCAAATCGTGAGGTGGTGGTTCCAGCAGCAGGACCAGTAGCGGCACCAGCACCAGCAGTGTCAGCCTTAGCAGCAGCAGCAACAGCAACGGCGGCAGCAGCAGCAACAGTGGCAGTAGTGGAATCGAAAGCACAACGGGCCGCCGGCTCATGTGCTTCAATTGTGGAGGAGACCACCGCTATCCCGACTGCACTCGTCTGACAGGATGCCTGTTGGACTGGGCCAAGGCCACCTGTGGACTGCAGCAAGCGCACGAGGCACGCATGCGCCAGACGTCTGGTGCGACCGCCCGCTCGGCCGCCACTACCGGAGCCGTCCCAGAGGAGTCCGCCGCCACAGGAGGCTCCCCCGTGGATCCTCGCGACCAGGCGCTCGCAGAACGCGACAGGATAATCGCCAAGCTGCACCAGCTTCTCGCCCTACGCTCATCTCAGAGAGGTGCGCGTGAATTGACTGAGTCGAGGGGTCCCAATGCCTGTGGACTGTCTGTGTCGTTGTGTGATGATGCCTCTGGTGGTCCCCACGCCCAGCCGTGTGCATGTGACAAACCCGATGATGTGTTTTGGCTGTATAATTCTCATGTGCGCTCCGCTAGTCGCCTTGTCGTGTCCGCCACTGAGCAACCTGCCGCCACGCCTTGTTTTGTTGCCGAGTGCCACGTTGGCCCTTGTACACGTGTGACCGACGTTACCTGGATCATTGACTCTGTGTCGTCGTGATGCTTTTGTCGTCCTGCACCCTGTTGGCACCGTTCGCTCTGTTCGCACTGCAGCTGGCCATGAGGTCCCTGTCCAGGGTGTTGGGGTTGTGCAGTTCACCGGACCCGCTGGTCCCGTATATATCTCCAATCCTCTTTGTCCCTGATTTGGAACTCAGTCTGCTGTCTGTCCGTGCTTGCACCAAGATGGGCCTGGGTGTCACGCACACCGCTGCCGATGCTCGCATCTTTGTGTGTGACACTGAGGAGACCGTCCTCAGTGGGACGACCATCGTTGATCTGTATCACATCTCCGGGTCCTGTGGGAGTGCACCCCCGTTGCCTCCGTCCCCCACTGCTCGTGTCTTCGTCGCTGGTGCTCTGTCCCTCGAGCATCACTGTCTCCTGCATCGACGCCTCTATCATGTGCACCTGGGGGCAGTGGACACACTGATCCGCACTCAGCCTGCTCTCGGTCTTGATGCGGCGTCCTTCGAGGCGCCGCCCACGACCGACTGCCTGGCCTGTGCTGAAGGCAAAATGCACCGGTCCACCTATCCTACGTCTGTCTCCAGGGCCCGTCAGCTCTTTGAGCTTGTCCACTCCGACCTCATGGGTCCGCTCCCTGTCGAGTTTCAGGAGGACTGCGGTCGCTACGTCCTAACGTTGACTGATGACTTCACGCGCATGCGTTGGGTCTACAGTCTGCGACAGAAGAGCGATGCCGCCGTTGCCTTCCGTATCTGGCTGGTCATGGCCGAGCGCCATTCTCCCCACCGCCTTCAGACCTTTCGCTCGGACCGCGGCGGCGAGTATCTCGGTGACATGGCCCGCTCCTTCACCAAGCTTGGCGTCTTCCACGACCTCTCCGCCCCCGCCACCCCCCAGCAGAACGGTGTCTCCGAGCGCTGGAACCGCACCATGGAGGATGCAGTCCGCACCATGCGCGCGGACAGCGCCATGCCTGAGGCCTTTGCCTTTGAGGGCATGGCGTACATGACCAGGTCTGGAACCGCATTCCCCACGGCCCCCTCCCAGGCCACCGCACGCCCTACGAACTGTGGTACGGGAGTCGCGCAGACTTGCGCCTAGCCCGCGTCTGGGGCGCCTTTGCCTGTGTCTGGTTCACACCAGAGCAGCAGGGGAGCAAGCTCTCTCCACGGGGCCGCATCTGCGCCTTCTTTGGCGTCGTCCCGCGATCGAAGGCCTGGCGGTTCTCGGACTCTGAGCGACACCGCATCGTGGAGTCCCGTGACGCTCTCTTCTTCAAGCATCTCGCCTTCCGCGACCTTGCTCGCATCCACGCTCTGCGTGCTGCTCATGCCCTTGGGTGTTTCGGACCCCGTAGTGTGGGGGAGGCTCTTGGCACGGTTGGCACAGTGCCCCCGTCCAGTGCGGTCACTCGTCGCCGGCATCCTCGGGGCTGTCCCCAGCGGCTGTGCCCACCGGCACCCCCAGCCTCGCCCCGTCTTCTGCCCCCTACTCTCCGCTCTCGCCCGCGTCTGAGTCTGCGTCCGAGTCTGCCTCCGCGTCTGAGGCCCTGCCTGAGCCTGCGCCTTCTTCCGCGTCTGAGGCTTAGTCTGACCCTGCGTCCGCATCCGTGTCTGAATCTCAGCCTTCCTTGCCTCCGGCCGCGGACGTGCCTGCGTCTGCCGTGGGCCCGCACCCAGCTGTTGAGGCCACACCAGCCCCAAGTGGCGCGCCTGCCGTGCAGTCCACACCGGCGTGTGAGTCAGCGCCGCCCACTGCCCCTGCCCCGTCAGAACCCTACACATGGGCACCCGGCGGACGTCTCCGCCCTCGCCCCACGCGTAGCGTTGTCAGCGGTGACCCCGGCATTAAGGCCCTCGGCCTGAATGCTCACGGCCTTGCTGAAGTTCACCCTGGCTGTGCCACTGAGATGACACTACTTGCTCATGAGCGCGGCCTTGCTCGCGACGCCGCTGAGTCCATGGTGACGGTCAACCCTCCCTCTGCGGTGTATGCCCTGGCTACACGCAATGCGCCAGTGCTGTCTCCCGATCCCACCAGCCTGACAGAGGCCTTGTCAGCCCCAGACCCTGAGCAGTGGCGCGCTGCCTGCCAGGTTGAGCTCGATGCCATTCGAGAGCATGACGTCTTTGAGTGGGTGGACTTGCCCAAGAACCGCAAGGCCATCAAGGCCAAGTGGGTTCTCCGCAAGAAGCTAAAACCAGACGGCACTGTGGAACGCTACAAAGCGCGCCTCACAGCAAAGGGATTCTTTCAGGTCCCTGGCGTTGACTACACCGAGACCTTTGCTCTTGTTGGCCGAATGACGACCACACTCACTCTGCTGAGCCAGGTGGCAGAGCACGACTGGGAACTCCACCAGATGGATGTCAACAACGCGGCCCTGAACGGGGACCTTGAGGAGGAGATCTACATGGTCCAGCCACCCGGCTTTGAGGATGGTACCGGTCGTGTGTACCGGCTGCGGAAGGCCTTGTGCGGCCTGAAACAGTCACCTCGCTGCTGGAATCAAGAGATCAACAGCACGCTGAGACGAGCTGGGTATGTTCAGAGCAATGCTGACCCATCTCTGTTCCTCGCACAGTCCCCAGCGCCGCTCGTTGGCATCCTCGTCTACGTGGACGATCTTCTGATCACCTCGCCCGACTTGGGAGCAGTGAACGCTGCCAAGGCCGTTCTCACCTTGGCCTACAAGATGAAAGATCTTGGTGAGGCCTCTGTCCTTTTGAGGATGGAGATCGTGCGCGACCGTGTCCGCCGCACACTGCGTGTCCATCAGGGACGCTACGTAGAGACTGTGGGGGAGCGCTTTGCCGACCTCCTCGCAGCCATTCGCACGGCCTCCACAACCATGACCCCTCAGGGGCAGGCCGCCTTGAAGGTGGATGACCTAGCTGACCTGGGGGAGCCAGTCGATGTGACCCTGTACCTTCGAGTCATCGGCTCGCTCATGTACCTGGCCATTACAACGCGGCCCGACATTGCCTTTACTGTCAACCTGCTCGCCCAGTTCTCGCAGGCTCGACGCCAGCGAACACTGGAGGTCGCAGTCCGGTGTGTGCGCTACATCCTGTCCACCGCACGCTTCGGTCTGTGCTTTCGCGAGCAGGTGTCAGTTGTACTCGATGGGTACACAGATAGTGATTGGGCGTGGAGTCCAGACAGCAAGAGCCGCACCGGCTACATCTTTTTCATTGGAGGCACTGCAGTGTCCTGGCGAAGTGGGAAGCAGGGCTGCATCGCACGCAACACCGCTGAGGCAGAGTATGTTGCCTTAGGCGCCGGTGCAGCGCAATGTGTCTAGCTCGTTCGTCTGTTGCGCAAACTGCGTCAATCCATTCCCCCCGTGGTCCTCCAGTGTGACAACATGAGCGAGGAGGCCATCGCCAAGAACTCTGGTGTGTTCCATGCACGCACAAAGCACATCAATGTCGAGCACCACTTTGTGCGTGATCTGGTTGATCGTGGTGAGATCCGAGTCATCCACGTGAGCATTGACAGGCAGTGCGCGGATTTCCTGACCAAGGCTCTGGGTCGTTCGAAGTTTCATGCGGCCACTCGTTCCGTTGGTCTCTGCCCCATTCCTGTTGCAGGTTGATTCCTCATGTGCCACCTTGCATGTGCTATGCTTGCTGCCTACAACGGTTGTGCGTGTCTTGTTCTGTACAGCGTTAGTTTCTGCATGTGCATGGACGTGTTTCGCCCTCCGGTCATGGGGGAGTGTTGTTGTGTGTGTCGTACAAAGCTTACGGTGACCCCTCGTCTCATGTCCATTCACGTGCAGATCCCTGAGACTGGCGACGGTGGCAGAAGGCTGGCGGCCGGCGGCGACGAGCGCACTGAAGACTTTCGTATTTTCTAGATTCGTGCTGTGTCACAGCACGTAGGCGTGTAGCCTATCAAGAAGTAGATCTCGTCGGTGCGGCCGTTCTGGTTCAAACGGCTCGTCGTTCTGACGTGTCTGCAGGGAATTATGGCCAAAACTGCGTTTTTGCCACTGTTTTGTCCTGCTAGAAAATAGCGCCCTTGTGCGCCGTGTGTGTGTGCACTAGGTCCGTGACGCTCTTTAGGTTGCCTAGACCTTAGTTGTCATCTCTCCCTGCATATCTCAACTTTTGCAACTTCTGACACTTGTTTTTGTGTCCCTAGCCAACCCCTTGCTGTTCTCACCTCCACATGTGTGTGTTAGTGAGTTAGCTCGCTTGCTTATACTGCCATGCCGACGACGGCAGTGCTAGGAAGCTGTCTCTCACACGCAACACGATACAGGTGGAAAAGAGCATGAGCATAGGGATGTGGTGCATAAAGAGGAACACACACCAAACTTGCTGGGAACACGAGAAATATCATGTTACTACTTAGATTCCCACCTCTTTACCAAGGTGTTTTTATTAAAGCTTCTTTGACCACCCATGAACAAATAATGGACCGTTCTTGTACAGGGATTAAGTGGACAACCCACATCTCAATGCAAATAGAGCCGAGTCAAATCCTTGTCGAGACAATTCTCCCACTCGAGTGTAGAGCCAATCGGATATCTCAAGCAAACAAATCCATTGTCCGACGGTTGTCCATTGTCCGCAGCTTGGACGTCGATGACATCCAAAGGTCGTCAGCACTTGCGTTTTTCGGGCGGCTTGGAAGGCTCCAAGCTCGTTAGGGAAACTCGAGCCGAGGACTTTTTTTTCGGTATGACATTATTCGAACCCAGAATATAGCGCAACAAACGAGACAGGAAAATACAGCTCAAGGCTTCGACTTTCACCATCCACACCATCCACGATCCACCATCCACCATCCACCATCCACCATCCACCATCCACCAT
>SZWC01017064.1:6729-27283 GCA_023375785.1 Penium margaritaceum
GGGAGGGAGGGAGGAGGGGGAGCTGGCAATGATACTCGGCAAATCAAAGTTCATGAGAACGTCAAAGATTCCAGCTATCTCAAGTCGTAGCAGTTCTCTATCTCCTGCTTCTGGCTGTTATGCTGTTGTGCTTTGTTTGGTTACGTTTCAGTGGTGGACCATGCGGAGGCAAGCAAGGCATGCAAGGACCAGATGGGCCGTGCATACCAAGCCAGCAGAGGCGGGTCGGACGCAGTCGCTGCGGTAACAGCAGTCCCCTTTGTGCCGCCTACTTTGCTCTCGGCTCATGGCAGTAGACCACAAGCTGTCGCGCCGCCTAAGCGGACCATAGGGTCGTCCAATTCACGTGACGTTGCGAAGGAGGGCAGTCGTTCAAACGCAGCAGGTGTCCCTGCTGACGCAGCAGGTGATGCAGCAGGTGACGTGGCCACCAACACGGCACCGGGTTCTCCTGGCCAACCACAAGGGAAGAAAACAGCCGCTGCGACAAAGAAGAGGCAGCGGCAGCAAAGTCTGCATGAGTTTGGTGGCAGAAAGAAGAAGGCCACCTAAAGCGTGGTCTTGACTAGGTGGTCCAGACTGGGGCTGTTAAATCGAGATGCAGACAAGACGCCTCGATCTCTAACTCGTTCTTTTCAACTTGGGTACGAGATGTCTCGTCTCGGGTATAGAAGACAAGAAAATCTCTATCTCGTTCTGATGTGTACTTTGCTCGTCTCGATCTCGTCTCAGTCTCGCACTCGTTCGAGGTAATGTTGAATTTTGCACCGATGCGAGGGGCGAGTGAAACGATGGATCGAGCTGTTCAAACCCACCCACTTCGCGGCAACTTCATTCTCAATTTGACCAACTATTTTGGAAACAACTAGAGTGAACATCGTTTTCAAAGCAAATGCCCCAGTTCAAGAGAAAAACCTACACGAAATTGACCATGTAAGGTACTCAGCCACCTAGGCTCACAATTGCAGGCCTGGACTTCTGGAAAATCTCCACGACCGGTCAGCTCGTTGAACGTGCCGGTGTTCTGCAGCGGTAACTAGCTTACTGACCTAAAAGAAAAGATCATTCCGGCAGTCAATCAACCACTGTACGTGACGTAGCCCAAGCTGTTCACACACTGAACGCTGAGCGATTGTGACAGCTATGGTAGTTTTCTTTTTGTGTCATTCATGTCAACTAAAACTTAGATGTTTTGCTGACCCTCCATGACCATTTCTGAACACTGTGTTGCACACTGCATATGCCCGCTTTCTATGCTAACAAATCCAGTGCACGAGTGGCTGTTACAACCTTGGCACACATGGATGTCACAGTGTTAGAATCTTTTAGACGCTTTGCAATTGTACAAAAGATTTAAACACTGTGGTGCACATTGAATGTGCGCGCTTTCTGTGTTGACAAATCTAGTGCTCGAGTGGCTGTTACAGTGGTACACATGGAAGGGGTCATTGTAAAGAAGCGAGAACCATTCTGCGGTACAAGATTCTTGTCCCGATCTTGCGTGACACATGACNCTCGATCTTGTTGTAACACCATTACATATACCCCATGTTGTTGGTATAGGGTAAAGGAGAGCGTGACAACATGGCGGGCCACCGGAGTGTCCTGAGACTTCTCCAACACCTATGACCATGTCAGTGAAATGCGCAGAATGCGTTCCGACAGCCTGATTGGTTTGTCGGGAGCTATGAGACTTTTCTCGGTGGGTCGAGACCCGCGCACCCAGTGGACTGGACTAGTGTGACAAGGAGACCTGATGGTTCTAGTGTCGCTTCCGAGACTCGGTAAGCGTGTTGTGCTGACTTTTTGCTGACACTGCTTGTTCAGTCTCGATGGTCGAGACCCGGGCACTCGGTGAGGTGTTCCGACGCTTCGAGGAGACCACGATTGTCGTTTACATGGTCTGTGCAGTGTCGTCTCCCTGTTGGCCCGTTTGGGCTCAGCGGGTGACGAGGTCCGGTGGACTAGCTGTCGGTTCTCCTACATGAGCTCGCTAAGGGCTCATTTGTAACTTCTCCTCCTTTTTACATTCTTCGTTCCAGACTTACCCAACTTTCTGTAGCTTTTCTATGCCACTCACACCCTGAGCTCATGTTAGTTCGTGCATGAGCCTGTATGCCCTAGATCTTTCAACTTGGTATCTGAGCGTTGGGGTTTGAATCCCACGTGTTGACGCTGAGGACAACTCATTCTTAGGTGGGAGGGATGTAAGGAGTCTCGCTCCACATCGCTCGGACGTGGTCTCCTGGGCTGTGGGCGGGAAAACAGGATGACTTGAGGGTCGAAGACCATCAAGTACCGCAATTTAAGCCCAGTCGGCCAACCTTTCGGGTAGTACTCATGCACTGGTATCAGAGCACGGGGGGCGTGTGAGCAACAGAAGNCACTGCATATGCCCGCTTTCTATGCTAACAAATCCAGTGCACGAGTGGCTGTTACAACCTTGGCACACATGGATGTCACAGTGTTAGAATCTTTTAGACGCTTTGCAATTGTACAAAAGATTTAAACACTGTGGTGCACATTGAATGTGCGCGCTTTCTGTGTTGACAAATCTAGTGCTCGAGTGGCTGTTACAGTGGTACACATGGAAGGGGTCATTGTAAAGAAGCGAGAACCATTCTGCGGTACAAGATTCTTGTCCCGATCTTGCGTGACACATGACATGTCTCGGTCTCGTCTCCTCTGACACAAGGCAGATCGAGATTTTCTCGTGTTGTGCGATACGAGACAACAAGAGGAGAAAAAATCGAGACAAGACAGATTGAGACCGGTCTCGATCTTGTTGTAACACCATTACATATACCCCATGTTGTTGGTATAGGGTAAAGGAGAGCGTGACAACATGGCGGGCCACCGGAGTGTCCTGAGACTTCTCCAACACCTATGACCATGTCAGTGAAATGCGCAGAATGCGTTCCGACAGCCTGATTGGTTTGTCGGGAGCTATGAGACTTTTCTCGGTGGGTCGAGACCCGCGCACCCAGTGGACTGGACTAGTGTGACAAGGAGACCTGATGGTTCTAGTGTCGCTTCCGAGACTCGGTAAGCGTGTTGTGCTGACTTTTTGCTGACACTGCTTGTTCAGTCTCGATGGTCGAGACCCGGGCACTCGGTGAGGTGTTCCGAAGCTTCGAGGAGACCACGATTGTCGTTTACATGGTCTGTGCAGTGTCGTCTCCCTGTTGGCCCGTTTGGGCTCAGCGGGTGACGAGGTCCGGTGGACTAGCTGTCGGTTCTCCTACATGAGCTCGCTAAGGGCTCATTTGTAACTTCTCCTCCTTTTTACATTCTTCGTTCCAGACTTACCCAACTTTCTGTAGCTTTTCTATGCCACTCACACCCTGAGCTCATGTTAGTTCGTGCATGAGCCTGTATGCCCTAGATCTTTCAACTTGGTATCTGAGCGTTGGGGTTTGAATCCCACGTGTTGACGCTGAGGACAACTCATTCTTAGGTGGGAGGGATGTAAGGAGTCTCGCTCCACATCGCTCGGACGTGGTCTCCTGGGCTGTGGGCGGGAAAACAGGATGACTTGAGGGTCGAAGACCATCAAGTACCGCAATTTAAGCCCAGTCGGCCAACCTTTCGGGTAGTACTCATGCACTGGTATCAGAGCACGGGGGGCGTGTGAGCAACAGAAGCAGAAGAAGCATAATGGGTGGAATGCAGAGAGAACACACCATGTGGCACTACACCGACAACAACGTGAGGGAGCGCTAAGTGACCACACATGAACACCATAATGGCAGTGAGCAGGGCATAGCAACATCAATTGTAGTGGCAGCAGTAGCAGCACTGGTTGCGGTGGCAACAGCAGCAACAGCAACAGTAGCAGCAGCGGCAGCAAGCGCAGCAGCAATAGCATCAGCAATAACAACAGTGGCGGCGACAACACCGGCAACGGCTGTAGTGGCAGCAGCAGCAACAACAGCAGAAATAGCAACTGCAGTGGCAGACGGAGCAACATTAGCAACAGCACCAGCGGCAACTTCTACGTAGAGCAACATTAGTAGGGGTGGCGGCAGCAGCAGTAGTAGAAACCGCCGTTGCTGATAACTTTGCCAAAGAGGTCTTGCTTCCCCCTCCCCTTGTCCCTCAGAGGGCCAATTAGAGGGGCACCCCTTAGGGCCCGACCGAGCCCCCCTTAGAGGGCCCTTTCAGAAGGATTTTGTCGCGCCCCCACAGAGGGGCCCCCTCAAAGGGGCCTTGTCGGCCACGTCGACCTGTTGGCCGCGTTGGCCGACCGATGGCGGGACGGGTTTAGAGGGGTGGACAGACCTCCCCCCTCCCCCATCCTTCCTGACCCCCAGCCCCAACTCGCCCGCTCGCTCTACGACCAAGCTCGCTCAGGGAGAAGGGGCGACCTGACCCCCCGCCCTTTCCTTCCCCCCATCCCCAGCATCCAACTGCCCCCTCTTGTTCAGGGGCAATCGAGAACAGGGGGAGTGTGCTCATATGAGAGCGAGCGGTGAACTGTTTTTCTTAAGATAAATGAATACACACCTGCCACCTGGAATCAAGTAGAGAGACGACTTGAGGAAGAGCTTCTCCCCTCACCAATGGAGTAGTAGCTCAAACTGTAGCCACCCAACTCTTGTCACCGTAGCAGCAGCAGCAGCAACAGCAGTAGCAGCAGCAGCAGCAGCAGCAGCAGCAGCAGCAGCAATAGCAGGTCAGCCGTACACTTCTCCAGACATGTTGTGGCATTGCAGCTCGTCAGGTCACTACTGTTTACCTCGGCATCACGACCCGTCACAGTGACAGTTTCTCATAGTGTTGTAGTCTCTGGGGGCTTGGTGCTTTACTGTCGAGAGCAAGTCCTCTCCGCACCCCCCATTGTGAGGCACTCCTGATGAGTTCATTGACATGCCTAGAGTCGTCTTGTGCATTTCCTGCTACTACTGTGGTGATGGACGCCACGATTGGTGTCGATGCTGGACGCGCCCTCACGGCTGGCATCCGCCTTGGCTTCGGACCCGTGCGAGTACACATCTTCCACAGGATGAGGATCTGTCAAAGTTGGGGGGTCCACTCACTGGACCTCTGGTGATCATGTTCGCAGAGATCGAGGGCCTGAAGCGGATGATGCAATAGCTATGTAACCTTGTCGTCACTGAGCGTGCTGCTTCCACGAGTCCATCGACCGCTTTCTTGCCTTCTTTTGTATCTTCTTCTTCTTCCACATCTCCTTAGGGTGCTTCTTCAACTTCACCTTGTGATTCATCCCGAGCAGCTACCATTGTTTCAATCCTTCATCATGCCTCCATGCCCCTTCTAGATGATTCATCTTTTGGTGGCCGGTCTCGTGCGCAACATTGTCGGTGGCGCACGACCCGCCGTGCTCGACTAAGCTCAGACAGATTGTCGGCTCCTAGGGCTACCGTTGCTCATCCTTTCGAGGGGAAGAGTGGCTGTGAGGGACAGCTAGTCACATTGATATCGATAGGGTCAGCACCTTCCCCTGATAGCAACATCACGGAGTCGCCCCTTGCAGACGCAGATGCCAAGGTGCTGACACATGACGTGGAGTCAGATCCAGACATGTCGTTGATGGTGGAGACATGCGTGTCATCGAGGTTGACTTCCACGCCCGGGCATGAGCCGGACCTTTTGCAGCAGCAGATTGTCTCAAGATCGGTGCAAGCCACGAGTCCCTGGGTAATGCCACTCGCGACGCTGACCTGTGGCGGCCCGATGGTGGCAGAGGAGCCCCACACGGCCCGAGATGCCTCTTGCGGCCTCCAGGAGGGCACACGCTTGCACTTGTAATTGCCATTGCTCTAGCTCACCGTGAACACAGTAATTGAGCTACTCAAGTCCCAGACACAACAAGATTGTGAGTACCCAAAACTTGAGATGACCATGTTGGCATGAGGGTAAGTGTACACCTTGGAGGGTCCGTAGAAGTGGTTGGTTCACGCCACCAAGTATTTTTGGAGAGACTGAAACTGTGGAGGCAACTGGTTCCAAGGATGGCAGAAAACTGGTCAAAAGAATGTGGCAATATTCTTGGCCTCAATTGACTGGGAATGAACTCTTGATAAAGGCTCACAAGCAGTGGCATTTTATGGCCACTGATCTGAGCTTTCCAGAACACCAAAACATGCCAGATTTCAAGCTTCCTCATAGATTCTATGACTTCTAGAGTGTCCCTTGCTAGGCTGTTCTTTTTCCCACCTAGGAAGGCACCTCTTCCCTCTAGAAACTTCTGCCCCTCCTTAGTTTGATTCTAGTAGGTGGGAAGGTACCCAGAAGACCTAGACACCTCTAGATGCCTTGTAGACCATGCTACCTCTTCTAGAAAGTGTGCCACCTTCCTGAACCCTGACCCAGCCTTCTAGAAACTTAGAGAGGAATTCGAAAAGTTGAGCTAGCTCTCTGGCACCTCTTTTCCACCTCCCTCAAGGCAGGGCAGAAAGTCATCTGCTGGGGCGCGAACCCGGGCCCCTGCCTATAGAGATAGAGACCATTAACTTCTAAGCCACTTGGGCTTGTCTTTTTGGTGTTCCTTTTTGGAGTCACTCCTGCCATGGTGAGGAGCACAACTCCAACAGGCCACTGGTTATCTCAGGCATTTACACGTCTGACTAGTACAATTGCCACATTCGTTGTAAAGCTGACTGGCACAGCTGCTGCATGCAGGCGTGAAGGACAAAAATCTTGAGCTATGATGCAGGGACAGTTTTTAGTCAATGTGAGCACCACCATTGTTAAGATTGCAACACCGAGAGCCCATCTTCATCCGCGCGCGTGTGTAAGACTTATGAAGAAGCTCACAGTCGGCAATGTCAAAAGCGGAGAAATCAGTTTTAGCGCACGAGAAAAGCTGGCAGCTGGGTGTATAGGGGGTGGTAAAGGAGACTGACTCTCGTCTCCTGGGACACATTCAAGTCTCCGGACACGAAATGCAAGTGCGGTTGCCACAAGCAAAACAAGGGGGTCACTCACATAGACGCAGCTGCGTGCGATGCCGCAAAGGATCTAGTAGTCGTCGCCGAGGAGGGGGTCCACCAGCTGCGGAATCTCGTGTGGGTTCTCCAAGTACGGCTCCGCCTGTGAGGCCTTCAGCGAGCCACAAGCACAAATGGATACATTCACACATGCATGCATGCACACATCCATACATGCACACATCCGTACATGCATACATCCATACATAAGCCCCTCCAAGCAAGAGTGCTCTCACGAGAGTTATCGGTTGTGAATCGAGCGGCCTGAGAGATGTCTCGCAACGGTCTCGACCGAGTTAAAATCAATCGAGACCCAAAGAACCCGCTCTCATACGCGGGAAAGTAGAAGAAAATGGGGCTCACTGGAGTTTGGCTGTTTAACGGGCAGAGTTTCTTGAGTAACTGAACGTCCTCCCATTTCCGATGCGGCGATGGGCCTGGCTGCCTCATAAACTATGGACTGATGCATTTTCTGTTGTTTTATTGTCCATTAAGGTTTGTGATCGCATGTGGCGCCCACCCATATCTTTACGCCGAATTTGGAAGATTATTGAGGTATGTCGGGTTTGAATCAAAAGTTAATGTTTACCAGCTGACGTGGTCATTGTTTGTTTTCCGCAAGAGGATGCCATTGACAATTGATCGACGGACGTTGTCAGTCGATGTCATGCACTTTATTCGGTCAAAAAGTGCAAAAATTCACGATCGATGGAAGCAACACGATTCTTCCATCAGCAAAAGAAAGAGATATGTCATCTAGCAAGTCATTTTTTTTCTTCGCAAACCCCTCCAAAGTTTCCTCATTTGCGATCATGCGTAACCTTCTACATTGCAAGCAGCCAAGAAAAAACACGTGTATGCTGTATGAAGAAAATTCAGCAAACTGTTAATTCAACCACTCATTTGTTTCCGCTCCGTCGTCTTCACCGAGACCTATTCTCTCTTGCGTTGGACAAGATCAAAAGGCAGTCTCGCCAGCGAAAGCATCGAACGAGACCAACTCTCGCGTCGCCGAGTCCGATACTCGCCGGTGGAGGGGCTTATGTGAGTATGCATACATGCACACATGTGCGTTTATGTGCATGTGTGCATGTGTGTATGTGTGCATGTGTGCATGTGCGTATGTGTGCATGTATGAATTTGTGCACGTGTACATGCATGTGTACATGCTGTTGGACCCGGATTGGCATCAACAAATAAACGAGGCAAAGAAGCTACCCACGGTGACAAAGTATCATGTTGACTGCACTGCTCGCGAAAAAAGTGGGACCAGCTAAAGAGGTAACATGTCTACTTCTGTTGTGTAATGGCACTGGCAGCATGCAAATGAGGGGAACTTTAAAAAAGTGGAGCACTGAAAGTCCACGTGGCCAAGTAGGGTTCTATACTGATAGACCACAGAAGAGTAGGAACATTGCACTTGAATGGTTCTTCAAACACAACCAAGGCTTCAAGCCTTGGTTGGGTGGCAAGCTAGTTTTCTTTCTCTACTTCTGAAAGTTTCCTCATGAGGAAACTTTCAGAAGTAGAGAAAGAAAACTAGCTTGCCATTTGACTAGCAAGAAATGACGGAGACCTTGACTTAAAACGAGCCTTCAAGCGATTCTCCTGGCTGTGAACAATGAGCAGGATGGCAACAAAACCCTCTCCGACGTCCATTGCACTGTCGAGAGCAGTCTTCCCATGTCTGTTCTTCTCATCCATGTCCATTCCCGCCTTCAGAAGCAGCTTTACCATCCCCAGATATCCCTGACGCGCCATGACATGAAGCAACGTGCCCCGCATTTTGAAATACTTTGAATCAGCTCTGACACCTGCTTGGATGAAAGAGCCAACCATAGCGGATCTTCCTACCGCAGCTGGAAGGAGAATTGGCGTGACACCATGTCTGTTACACATGTCAAGGCATGCCGCACCTATTGTATAGATGATATTCCTGAACTTTTGGTTAAAGTTGCGGTCCTGCCAAGGCTACAGCACACTGATTATGACAGATTGGACTCTTGGGGCAAGAGTTGTCATGTGCAGAGCTCGATCTTGGGTCACTGTCCCAAATATGGCAGAGACATAAGCAGAATTTCAACTGCTGCAACGACGCTTGTAGACCACTTAAACTACAGAGTTAGGGCACAATTGATGGCTCATTAGAAAGCCTGGAAGTCAGAGAGTATGCTCTCAAGGTTTCAGCATCAATGGAGCACTATGGAGTTCTTGGCACTTTAGCAAAGTTATAGTGGTCACAGGAGAATATGGAGCAAATGTTTGACTTGGGATACAATCACTCACAAGAGAGGTTCCTCATGTATCTGGCACTACCAGAGTACAATGAGGTACAAATTCACACCAAAACTTACTTTCCACAATGTTCTGAGGCGTAGTTGAAGAAACAGGGGTTGGAATCTTTCTTCACCGTTGTCATGCCCCTGGACTTGCTGGAATACCCCATGTGCTGGTAGGTTAAACAGTCACCCTCCAACACTCAAATCTGTGACTCATACGCCCTGTTTTGGTTCTCGCGTTGCTAATTTGCGGTTCGCCGGAAGGGTGATTTACTAAGAAAATAGCAAAAGTGCTGGACTTGTGCAGTCCACGCTGGACAAATGGCGAGCCCACATGGAAAGTCAGGAAAGTCACTGCTGAGAATTGTCCGGTTGACTTTTTGGATTTGCCAATTGATTTTCCTACTTCAGCACAAAACTGATGTGGATGTCTTGCCTGTGCTTGCACATGGAAACTCCTCGTGCCCCATGTGTCAAAACAGCCTCCACATGCAGTTTGAGGGACATGCATCTCATCAACAGCCAGCTTTGACCGTCCATGTGTGACCGGTAAATCCAGTGCGCGATTTTTGTGTCGCACGTTGTCCTCCCAAGCATGCGACCTTACCAAACAGAAAGAAGAAACTCTCAATCATTGACTTGGAAGCTTGACCGCCAGCAAGTCAACACCCCCTCCCCTCCCCCCTTTTCTCTCTCTTGCTCTCGCACGTCACCGTCCGCCACGTGGTCAAGGCGGTCGACAGGTTTTGTTACCCTCACTCGCCAACATGAACATGCCAATGTCACGGTATTTGCTGACCATATTGCAAAGAACCAACTGGCCTTGCGCATCCCTCACTCCCACATGGAGCAGGACCGACACAACCTNATTTTTGTGTCGCACGTTGTCCTCCCAAGCATGCGACCTTACCAAACAGAAAGAAGAAACTCTCAATCATTGACTTGGAAGCTTGACCGCCAGCAAGTCAACACCCCCTCCCCTCCCCCCTTTTCTCTCTCTTGCTCTCGCACGTCACCGTCCGCCACGTGGTCAAGGCGGTCGACAGGTTTTGTTACCCTCACTCGCCAACATGAACATGCCAATGTCACGGTATTTGCTGACCATATTGCAAAGAACCAACTGGCCTTGCGCATCCCTCACTCCCACATGGAGCAGGACCGACACAACCTCTTTGTGCCCTGCTAATGCGGCTAACATGAGTGGAGAGTGCCTGTCCTTGTCGAACGGGTCGACATGGTAACCGTTGCGCACAAAAATCTCCATGGTGTCAAGATGACCTTCGCTTGCAGCCAGGATCCACATTGACCATGTTGAAAACTGTCTTCTCCAATGCCAGAAATCTTTTGATCGGAACATCGAAGTAAAAAGCGAGTCATAGTGAGCTCATGGAAGTGGTGCCGATACCCAGTTTGAATTCAGGATGCAGAAACTTGCTGAATCATTCTGCAATATTTCTTCAAATTTTGGGGGGTAAAACCATCCAAGTCTGTCCTTAAGGATGGTCCGTCCGTTATGCTCCACGGGGTGGCCATATATGGTTGATGGCGGGCCAATCACACACTGGGTTTTGAGTGCGCTCTAGTAGTGTGCTCGCACTAGGCAAGGGTACTGAAATTCTAGTGCACTTAAACTGTGTATGTCTACACATCGAGTATGTACATACACTAGTCCCACATACATGAACCCCCCATAGGGGTGGGAGTCTAGTTCTCTCTATAGGACAAAAGAATGCACTGAGGGCGTTATCAGTGTATTCTTGTGTGGGGAATGAATGCACTGCCCTCATACACTAGCCCTACACACTGGACCCCCCCATAGGGGCGGGGTTCCAGTTTTCCATAGAGGACAAAATCACTCACTGAGTGTGGGATCAGTGTACTTTTGTACGGGGAACGAGCACACTTCCCTCATACACTAGCCCCACGCACTGTAACCCTCCCATAGAGGAGGAGGTCCAGTTTTCCATAGAGGAAAAAATCACGCACTGAGTACATGATCAGTGTATTTGTGTGTGGGGAACGGGTAAGGCTGCACACAGAATCTGATTTGTGAAACTTAGGCTGGATCCGGATTCGAGAGTCCGAATCCGTACTTGGATTCGGATTCGCGGATCCGGATCTGAGGTTCGCAAATCCTGTTGGATTCGCGAATTCTGGCGAATCCAAACCAAAACGCCACACCAACTGTTGCTGGTGTGGTTGCTTTAGTGTGACAGCCACATAGTGTATGCGGAACGAGTAATGGACCTGCACTATATAGCATCTCGCACATCTATGGTACGAGTTTGTGGTGGCTCCAGGCTACCGAGAAGCCAGCCGTGGCACATCGCTGGTGTGCCACATGTCAGCCCTGGCGGAGGAAAAATCTCAGGCTCGCTCCCCCCCCCCCTGCCCCCTCCCCAATCTTGGAACTACGTTTCTGTATCCCTAGGTGGGAGATGACACCGAGGCACAACNCCCCCCTCCCCAAGGATTCATGAGCGGATTCCCAAATCCCCATATGAGACCCAACCCTGGATCCGGATTCGTGAATCCGGGTCCGGATTCGGGATTCGTGAACCAGATTCACGAATCCAAGGATTCGTGTGCAGCCTTAGGAACGGGCACATTGCCCTCATACACTAGCCCCATGCACTGGACCCCCCTATAGGGGTGGGGATCTAGTTTTCCATACAGGATAAAATCACGTAATCAGTGCATGATCAGTTTGCTGTTGTGGGGGGAACAAATGCACTGCACTCATACACTAGCCCCACGTACTAGACCCCCCCATAGGGGAGGAGGTATAGTTTTCCATAGAGGATAAAATCACGTACTGAGTGCGTGATCAGTGTACTTTTGTGTGGGGAACGAGTGCACTGCACTCATGCACTAGTCCCACGCACTGGACCCCCCCATAGGGGTGGGAGTCCAGTTTTCCATATAGGACAAAATCACACTCTGAGTGCCTGATCAGTGTACCTTTGTGTGGGGAACAAGCACACTTCCCTCATACACCAGTCCAACGCACTGGACCCCCCCATAGGGGAGGAGGTCCGGTTTTCCATAGAGGTTTAAATCACGCACTGAGTGCATGATTAGTGTACTTTTGTGTGGGGAACGAGCGCACTGCACTCATACACTAGCCCCACGCATTGGACCCCCCAATAGGGGTGGGGGTCGAGCTTCCATGTAGGACAAAATCACACACTAGATGGGTGCACTTGAAAACTGGTGCAGAAAAAGGCCCCCATTGACCATACCTCAAAGGCCAATGGTGGATGGTGCACGGCAGATGGCAAATGGAGGATGGAGGGACACCAGAAACACCTGCTATGGTGCGCTTGCACCATTCATGTCAGACACCATAGCTGACTCAGGAAAATGGCCCATCTACCGTTGAATTGCAGTGTTTTTGCCAGATTACCGTGGTTGGTGGGTTTCTACCATAGGGGAAATCAGGAGCTCAACAGTGTCATAAACTCTCTACCATGTATGAGATCACTTGTGATCACTTGTGCCACTTGGCAGTGGCAATGTAATCATCAAATTAACAAAGCTTAGCCCAAGATATCTTTCAATCCTTTCTCTGGAGAAGGGAGGGCCGGCGCTCTGAAAATCATTGTTGTTATATGACTGGAACTTGGGACTCAGATGTCCTAGAGAAGTCTAATGCGACCTCTAATGTTTACGACTCTGCCATTTTCTTCTTAAGGAATCACTACCACCACAAAATCTCTTCATTTTTTTACTAGTCTGTTTGCCTAGGTGGTTTCTCCCAAACATAGAATAATCATTATCTTACAATTCTGCTAGAATCATGCAAATTTCCTGTCATGTATGAATGCAGACCAGATTTTAATGTTCAAAATGACTTCACCTATTCTGTACCTATAAATCCACTTTGAACGGACCTTGATTTGTAGTTTTCAATTCATAGAATTCTTTCTTGCATGCTAACACAGCTCGGAGTGCAACATGGATTTGCACATAAGTGTAGCTGGTCGTTCGTCAACTAAGGAAATAGCTTACGTAGAATTTGGTCTAGAAGAGCCATTACAAAGAAGGCCGCAACTTTGATCTAGCTGATCTGAACCCCTTCCCTCCTGATCAAAGAACCTCTACAGAAACACTGATTGAGAGAGGAAGGCCTAACACCATCGAACCAAGATTAAGATTGTTGTGTTGGTTATGGGCTTAAGTCGTCACAGTTGTGTTGGCATGTGGACCAACATGAGCCTGCCTTAACGCTTGACCTGGCAATAGTTGTTTCTAAAAAAAATCTCTTGTTTGAGATAAGCCTAACATGTTTCCTACTCTCACACATCCCAAATAAGATCACATTTCTCATGTTGGTGGTACCAACTTTAGAAATGTTTATCTTGTCAAGCAGAAATTGAGTTAATCTTAACAATTTGTGTGAAGTTAACATTTGTAGTTTTCTCGTAATTATTTGGCATGTCATGAGACACCTCACACAAGTGCATTCGTCATTAGGGACAGTTGAAAAATTAGATTTTGTCCTCAAAACTGTAATTTTCCAGCATTTTTGCTTAAGAAGGGATTTCATAGGAATGTCTAGAGGTTTGTCTACCACCAAGCAGGGCAAGCCCAGTTTTGGGAAGTTGCGGTCCATGGACAATGATGCGTTACATCATATGAACAACTTATGGAAACCTCACGGATGTGGAAACCTTATTGATGCCTCCACTGAAACTAAAGGGGGTTGCAAGATGAGTTTGACCCTCTCTTGCCACCTTTGACTATGGTGTTTGGCGCAGCAGCTAAATCCAGAAAAGCCTCGTCTCCAAAATCATGTGTGGCCTTGGGCTCATTGAAAGGTAATATGAGAATAGTCATCAGAGTAGCGCAAAAAAAGGGCCTTGGACTAATTTTCATACAATTCAAGTCTCACAAACTCACAACAAATAACCGTCTACAAAAAAGGAGTTTTTCTTTGGAATTGTTTTCTGTTTTTTTGAGTCCCGAAACTCCTCGAGTGGGCATTTCCTTCCTTACGTATGTGGCCCGGCGGTGTTACATCCCAGACGTACATGAGTCCATAAAACTTGCAGGAGGGGATTTCTGTCCTTACATCCGTGGCCCACGGCATTGACCTTAGGATTTTGATGCCGCTAAGCCGAGGGAATTTTGGCCACCTAATCTCTTGTGTTCCATTTTTTAACATCGACCACTTTCTAGAGTGATCGACAGAAGTGTTGCAAACCATATCAGCGTTTCACTAATGTTCGATTGAATTCTTGAGGGCGATGGAATTTTATAAAGCCGCGCCTCAAAATTCTCCAAACCTCTCAACTTTTTGACATGTTTTCTTTAGATAAACATTCATGATGCAGCGTTGCACAAGTATGTGGACTCGAGCGGCCAAGACCCAACATATGCCTCATTAAGCTTCTCTCTATTGGATAGAGGCACTCGACGTGTTTGATTGTTTTAGTAGGAAGACACTAACTGCTAGATGAAAGCTATGCAAGTGTCCTTGTTTCTTGATTCATCTTCTCTGGCACACCTGATCTATGTGAACCATCCATATTCTGCCCGGCATAGCACTTGGTGTCAGAGCGCAGCGGTTTTGGAGGCACAACTGATGCATCAACTACAAGGCAACAACCTCGTATGATTCTTCAATGCATATCCACCTTCTAGAAGCTTGTAGACCTTGTGACGGCAATGGTGCACAGAGTGAGTGCACATGTCAATGAGTAGTAGTAATGGGCAAAGACTCTGGCGATGGAGTATCAGCAACACGTAGGCAAAAACAATCTTCAGACATAATAGGTAGCAACGAAAACCTTCATGGCCAATGCTCCAACACTGAAAACTCCAAGGCCAATCCAATGACGGACTCCTCGGGCACGGCGAACACTTCGCCTCAGCCGCTATCCGCCAGGTTGACACCTGGCATGATGGGAGGCACCAGCCAACAAGCTCGTATTAATAGAGACAAAACTGAAATGAAATCAAACTGAAATGTGCACAAGCTGAAAGTAGCACTCGCCAAGAGAGAGACATCCACCGCTGAAGGGAGTCCCAAATTTGACTTGAACTTCCTGAACCGTTTGATCGTTTAAAAGACTGATTCAAAGGACTGACGGTTTGGATGTGGTTGACGAGTTTGGAGGTGTACTTCACCGCTGATAGGGTCAATAAAGACAGAAATAAAATTGACCTCTCGGCCTTGATTTCGCGTGGTACGACTTTGAGTTAGTGATCCAATTTGAAGATCATCCAATGGCAGCAGGAGATTGGTGGAGCTAGATCAATGGCTCACCTGAACCCTCTAAGATCGTTCATTGCATGTGTTCTACCTCTTGCAAACATCAATCTGACGTCGCATGACTCACTGACTCCACCCGAAAGCTCAACAGACTTCACGGTTGCCATCCTCGCATGCTTTGAAAAAATAAACAAGAAGTCTGATGCATGGTACAAGCTTTAATTCTTGTGTCACCAAACCTTTGTGGCAAAGTATATGCAGTGTTTCTGCAGAAATCACAGGCTATGACCTCCCCCCTGGCGAACCTGTTTTTACTACAACAGTGGCTTAAAACACAACACCCGGCAAGCAATCGCCTCCAAGACGACCTTCTATGAATGATCGCAACAACTGATTGCATCGACAATGCCGACCAAAGGGCTCAAATGCAGGAAGCCAACAGGTTGCGACCTTAAAGGCACAATCCATATCGCGGCAGCAGAAATTCATAGTTGACGGAAATCCTGTCCCCGATGGAGATTGACCTCATCAATCAGAGTGATCAACAGCTATGCTGGGCTTGCGAGAAGCCCGGACACATCTTGCGTGACTTTTGGAAGCAGCAGCAGCAGCAGGTCAAATAAGGAGAAAATTTGGAGAGAAAAAATGGGGAGTTGGAAAATGGCAAAGGCAAGAGTAGACGGTGAAGTTCTGTCCGGTTGGAAAAAACTGTGCCGACCGATCACCCATTTAAACAACTCACATAGACGCAGACAATGATCACTAAGATTGCAAAGACGCCCTAGTTGCACCCTAGTTTTTCACCCTAAGCCGTGACTCACGGCGATTGGTAATGACTAGTATCTAGGAAAACAGAAAAGTACTACGGAAGGAAACGACAAGACATATGAGTACCGCTCACAAAACAAGAGCAAAGAGTAGGATAGGATTTCTACAAATTCCTAAAAACTCATTCACCCTTTCTTCAAACTTCTTGTCTTCCTCCTCTCTTCTTGTCTTCTTTGGCCTCCTCTTGCATTCTCTTGGCGCGCCTTACGCCTCCTTGGAGGCGGCCTACTCGTACTCCATGGCAACGTAGCAGCCTCCAAAAATTCTCAAAGTGGCGCTTTCCTTTTTTTGTTTTCTCTCAGGCCGTGAGAGTCTCTGGTATTGGGCCAGGGCACTGCCCCAATTATTGGTTGAAGCGGAGGAGAGGGAGCCTTGAGCAGAGGGAAAAATTTGGTCGTTTGGGGGTGGGTACCCCCTACCCCGTCTCACAAAACTTTTCCTAGCCCACTGGAATGGAGGAGAGGCGGAAAGGAGGAATCCCCAAAAGATAAGGGTCTTCTTTAGCTACCTAACGCACTTTACGATGCTTCAAAAAGTGAAGTGTAGATGTTGTAGTCCCTCTTGGAGTTTCTGTTGCTGTTGCTTGTAGCTGCCGGTGGCTCTTTGCATACAACGTGGCCACCGTTTCCATCGAACCCTTGGTCGCAGGGGTCGTCTAGTTCTGAGAAACACTGTTAGGGGCCAGAACCTCCAGCTCCTGCTCTGAAGTCGTTGTAGGAGTTCGCAGAATGGCATTCTCACTCCGCATCAGGGGTTTTCTCCCCATGCATAATTGAGGAGCAATCATCATCAACGACCCAAAGTAGAGAGACTCGAGTGTTTTGAGTCGCTGGAGGACCATTTCCGTTTTTAACCTTATCCATAGTTTTGGGATCCAAACGGGGGGTTTTTACCTTGAACGCATGCGTTTGCACGAGTTATTTAGTTGTTTTGTTTTTGATTTCATCGCAAACAAACTTTGATGTACGTTTTTGACATTCTGGTGCGAAATCGTCGCATGCGAGGCAAGCTGACGATTTTGCGCCAAGATCTCTCGCACCTCTCGTCTGTCGTCCCTGTCCTTGCTCGTTTGCTTACGAGGAGGGCAAGCGAGGACGGAGACACGAGGCCACTAGGCCTCGCCCTCAAGGCCCTCGTGGCCCCTTTGTTGTTGATCCGGCCAAGGCCGCCATCGGCGTCTGGCGGCTGGCGAGTTGGTGGCCGGCCGGTCACTTGGCCGGCCGCTAGCCGCCCAGCCGGCCGGCAGCCAGCTGGCCGTTGGCCTGCGAAGTGCTGGCCAGTGGCCTGCAAAGTGCTGGCCATCGGCCAGCCCTTGCTGACGCGAGGGGTGGTGCGCAACCACCCCTTGCTTCAGCAAGGAGGGAGGGCCGAATCGGCCATCCTGTTACACATAACTTTGTTTTGTGTGGAGCCTTAGACCACACATCTGTGGGGGGTGCAATGTGCAGGGATGATGTATGAGAGTAATATGCTTGTTTCCTTCATAAAGATACATTGATGTTGAACTTGGGGTATGCTTTTACCTTAGATGGAACGTTGGACCTCCACTCCTAGACGCGGGTCCAGTACGTGGGGCTAGTGTATGAGGACAATGCACTCCTTTTCCAAACAGAATTACACTGATCGCACACTTGGTGTATGATCTTCTCTTATGGTTTAGGGTCCTTTCATCCCCACTCCCATGGGGGGATCCAGTGCCTTGGGCTAGTGCATGAGGGTAGTGCATTTGTTCCCCATGTAAAGATACATTAATCACGCACTCAATGCGTGATTTCATCTTCTATGGAACGTTGGATCCCATCCCGTATGGGAGGATCCAGTGCGTGAGGGTAGTGTTTGAAGATAGTGTGGTCATTCTCCATTCCAAGATACACTGATAAGGCTCGCAGTGCATGATTTTTTCCCGGATGGAGTATTGGACTCCCACCCCTATAGCATACGGGGTTCCATTACGTAGGGCTAGTGTATGAGCATCGCACTCAATCCTTATGAGAAAATACTTTGATCACACACTCAGTGTATGATTTTTCTTGTTTGGAACCTTAGGTCTCCACTCCCATGGGGGGTCCAGTGCATGGGGGTAGTGTAAGAGGGCAGTGTACTCATTTTTGGTATTAAAACACATTGATGAGACACTAGGTATGTGCTTTTGTCTTTTGTGGAACATTGGACCCTCAATCCTAGAGTGGGGTCCAATGCATGGGGCTAATGCATGAAGACAGCACATTCTTCTCCAATGAGAAATGTACTGATCACGCAATCAGTGCATGATTTTGTCCTGTATGGGACCTTTGATCCCTAGCCCCACAAGGGGGATCCGGTGCGTTGGGCTAGTGCATGAGGGCGGTGCACTCATTTTGCACATTAAAATGCACTGTTCACACACTCGATGCGTAATTTCGTCTAACATAGAACATTGGATCCCTACCCCTCTGTGGAGGTCCAGTGTGTGGGGGTAGTGAATGAGCTCTGATACACTACCCCCACGAGTGGTGCGGTACGTGGTTTTCACACCGTACATCGGAATCTGCTTTCGATGGCAATGATTGGTAGCAGGCGACAACTACACAAACAGTGACTGGGCCTGAAACCCTGATGGGTGCAACCGGACAGCGTACGCGTTCATATTGGATGGTACCGTTGTGTCGTGGTGTAGTGGTAAGCAAGACTTCATGACACGTAGCTTATCAGGGGCTAAGTATGTTGCACTGGGGGTTGTGGCTGTTGGGGCGGTGTGGTTGTAGTGTCTGTTTTGTGAGTTGCATGAGTCTATGCCTTACATTGTTTTGCATCATGAAAACCATAGCATTCTTGCCATTGTAGAGAACCCTGGTGTATTTCATGCACACACAAGCACATTCTGTTGAGCATCACTTTGTGTGTGATCTCGTGGAGCGTCAGGTGACCTCCGTCATTTGGGTCAGAACAGACATGCTACGTGCTGACTAACTGACCAAGGCATCGGCAGAAGGAAAGTTCATGATGGCCACCCGTTTTGTCGAGTTTCCCTCTTCGCCTGAGAGTGGCTAATTGTAGAGTGTGTGTGCGTATCGACTGTGGAACATCACGTTGTGCCCTTGTGTCAGTTCTACTATGTATGGACATGAGTACAATTGGGTCATGGGGGAGTGTTGAGATGTGAGCCGTCCCCGGTTGTTTCTACATCTTATTGTGACTTCTCGGCCGTGTCTATACTCGTGTCGATCCTTGATGCGAGCCCAGTTGGCAATGGAGCACCGATAGGTGGTAGCTCCAAACACTATGAACTGCTAGACAGCTTCCACGGAGTCCTAGGGGCTTGTTGGAGTGTTGTGCACTTTTTATGTAGTTATTAGAGTTGTGGTGGACTCGCTCTTGAGCCTGATTTGCATGTTTTGCATTGTGCGTCCACTGACTGATGCCAGAGTCATGCGTGTGACCAGACATAACGTCCGGCTTAAAGTTTTGTACCGGTAGGCTTGAAGTTTTGCATCTGTAGGCTTGAATTTTGGATGCCTATGCGTAGAGTCACAGCCAAAACAATGATTTGGGGCTAGTTTGAAGACAAATTCACATTGTTGTGTGTCACCCGCCGTGCGCCGCGGCAGGTATGTGTGCTGTGTGCTTGTCATTCCTCTCTGCATTACTAAACTATTGGAGCTTATAAGACTTGACGCGTCTCCCTAGCCTAACCCTTGGTGTTTATGGCACTTGCTTGCTTCCTAGTGCGCCAATTGACTAGACAGTGTCCCCACGTTAGTAGCAGGAAGGCTAGGAGGCTTCTTAGCAGTTTTTCAGGCGCCATATGGGGTGCGCCATGGCTGTAGAAGAGACTATAATTCCTTGCTCAAGAGTTAAGCAAGAAACGCGAGAGAGTAGAGTGTAGACAGCAAGAGCCGGTGAGCTTGGTGCTGAGCATGCCACAGGCATGTCGACCTTGCGCCGCCAACCAAGGATCGAGCCCGACCTCTCCGCATAAAGCCAAGGGTGTCTACTCACCATGGTACACAACTAGTGGTGTCAGGTGCACCGGTAAGGATTAGCACCCGGTTTGCCGAAGCAGTTGAATCCTCCACAACTAAATACAAGTTTGGAGATGGCTTTGGCATCCTAGTGTCCAAGGTTGACTTCTCCCACAAGCAAGAGATATCAAGAAGAAAAACATAACAGGCTCAGAGCCCCTGCTTGGACAACTTCTGATGCAGCTAGAGTGTGAGAGATCTTTCATGTACATCTTCCATCACGTGAAGGGACCTTCAATGTAGTTACTCCATCTCTTGTATACACTGTGGTAGGAA
>SZWC01017065.1:24383-35771 GCA_023375785.1 Penium margaritaceum
CTACGAACCTTGAGTATTCACAAAAACTACGAAGTTTGCAATTTCTTGTGGAAGGACTTCGTAGCGGTCGCTCAAGAGATTAGTCAGTGCTCGAGCAACTGGTCCATCGGTTGTGGGCCAGCCAGTGAAAGACCGAGGTTATTGTTCACTGCCTTGACGGTAGTCTATTGGTTGCTCATGACCATTTGATTGCCTGTCAACATGCCAACATGGATCGTGTGAGGTGTCCCACCATTTGGAAAATCCAGGGTTTTATCAGGTTTGAGTTGTGGTGTATTTGCAGTCACATTGGTGGAGGATGTTGTCTGAAATGTCCCTCTCAGCGCAGTTGATGCTGAAACGTTGTCAGGTCATTGTGAAACCGTCTGAAGCACTTTTTCTGCAATAACTTTGGTAGGAGGAACTTGAGAGTCTCCATCAACCTCCAAAGCAGGGTCTCTTGATGCTCCCACTTCAAATGGAGAAGTTTTAAGAGCCTCCACTGAAGATACAAGAGAGGTTGTCACTGGTGTTTCATCCCCCCAAAATGCCCTTTTCAGCCTAGACATCCAAGAAGTATTTTCCAAGAATCTTTCTTATGTTGTAGCCGTGATGCGATAAGACACTCAATGTTCATTAAGGATTTTCCAAGGCAAGCTTATGCTAAGCAGTGTCCCATCCATCCACGGCTAGAGATTCTGAGCATAGAGGATGCGATGCGCATGCGAGTGCGACCAAGGTATAAGAATAGGATTCCCACCGTGGTGTACTAGGAGCTTTGTACACACATGAACAGCGCGGTGGAGGTAAGTGGCCCATACTCGCTTTCTGCGACTTGTTTCTTTTTCAAAACAAAAGGAAGGGTTAATGTGCCATGAAGGACCTTGGATCGAATCTAATGGCCCTTGATAATGAGGGACTTCGTAAGACCATTAAAATGTCTTGAGTTGGCAAGGTTGATTGTTCACTGGTTGTCCATCCTTATTACAAACATCCTTTTTGCGGAAAACCGATCTCTTTGAGACATATATGCCCAATGGTGTTTAGATCAAGCACTTGTTTTTCAGTGTGCTCCTCCAGTGCTCTTGCACTGGGCAGCTGCACTGACATTCAAGTGTGCCGTAGTAGTGAATGTTCGCACTGAGGATGTAAACTCCGTTTTTTGTGTGAGAGAGGGGGCACTGCCCTCATACAAATGCCCCATGCAATGACCCCTTCCCACATGAGTTGGGGTTGATTGTTTTATACAAGATTAAATCACCCATTGAGTGCGTACCTAGTGTATCATTTGTGTGAGTAACAAACGCACTGCCCTCAAACACTAGTCTCACGCATTGGACCCCCCTCTCCATAGGAGTCTGGGCCCAAGGTTGCATATAGGACAAAATCACACACTGAGTGCGTGATTAGTGTATTTTTGTATGGAAAACAAGCGCATTCTCCTCATAGACTAGCCCCACACACTGGATCCCCCCTATAGGAGTGGGAGTCCAATGTTTCATGTAAGACAAAATCACACAGAGTGTGCATTCTTGTGTGAGTCACGAGCATACTACCCTCATACACTAGTCCCACGCGCTGGACCCCCTCTTAGGAGTGGGGGTCCAAGGTTGCATACAAGACAAAACCACGCACTAAATGCATTACACGTATATTTCTGTGTGGAAAATGAGTGCACTGCCCTCATACACTAGCCCCACACACTGGACCCCCTCCCATAGGACTGAGGGTCCGAGGTTAAATGTAGGAAAACATCCTGCAATAGGTGCATGATCAGTGTATTCTTGTGTGGGTAATGAGCAGACTGCCCTCATACATTAGCCCCACGTACTGGACCGTCCTCATAGGAGTGGAAGTCCAAGGGTGCATGTAGGACACAATCACACACTGAGTGTGTGATTAGTGTATTTTTGTATGGGGAACGAGCGCATTGTCCTCGTACACTAGCCCCACACATTGGACCCCAGCATAGGAGTGGAGGTCCATGGCTGCATAAAAGACAAAATCACGCACCGAGTGCGTGCTTGGTGTATTATTGTGTGGGGAACAAGCACACTGCCCTCATATACTTTCCCCACACACTGGACCCCCCCTCCCCATAGGAGTGGGGGTCCAAGGCTGCACATAACACAAAATCACGCACTGAGTGCGTGATTAGTGTACTTCTGTGTGGGGAACGAGCGCATGGCCCTCATACACTAGCCCCATATGCTAAACCTCCCCATAGGAGTGGGAGTCCAAGGTTGCATGTAAGACAAAATCACACACTGAGTGCGTGATTAGTGTGTTTTTGTGTGGGGAACAAGCGCACTACCCTCGCACACTAGCCCCACGCACTGGACCCCCCATATGAGTGGGGATCCAAGGTTGCATATATGAAAAAACCACGCACTGAATGTGTGATTAGTATGTTTCTGTGTGGGGAACGAGCGTAGTGTCCTCATACACTAGCCCCACGCACTGGACACCCTCATAGGAGTAGGGGTCCAAGGTTGTATACAAGATAAAACCACGAATTGAGTGTATTATTACTTTTTTTTGTGTGAAAAACGAGTGCACTGCCCTCATACACTAGCCCCACGCACTGGACCCCCCATGGGAGTGGGAGTCCAAGATTGCATGTAGGACAAAATCATGCACTGGATGCATGATTAGTGTATTTTTCTATGGGGAACGATCGCATTGCCCTCATACACTAGCCCCACTCACTGGACCCCCCCATAGGAGTGGGGGTCCAAGGTTGCATGTAAGACAAAATCATGCACCGAGTGCGTGATAAGTGTCTTTTTGTGTGGGGAACGAGCGCAATGCCTTCGTACACTAGCCACACGCACTGCACCCCCTGATAGGAGTGGGGTTCCAAGGTTGCATATAGGACAAAATCATGTAATGAGTGCGTGGTTAGTATGTTTTGTATGAGAAACAAGCACACTACCCCGATACACTAGTCCCACGCACTGACCCCCCCTCCCCCCATGGGATTGGGGGTCCAAAGTTGCATGTTAGACAAAATCACACACTAAATGGGTACATTAGAAAACTAGTGTACAAAAAGTGCTTCATTAACCATACCTCCTTTGAGAAGGCTCCGTACATAGGTGACATCTTGTGTTGCTTTTGTAGCTACCACCCAATTTACATTGGTGTTCTTGATTGTGACTTGGGTCTACCTTTTATTGGACCAAGAGACTATTACACCTCCAAGTAGCCAAATGTAGCCTCTAATGCTGCATTGATTATCAGGTTGTCCACCATAGTTGGCTTTGTTCTCGCATTGTAGTTGAGGAGAAGTGTAAGTGTGGTGAACAAGGTACAAGGGCCATGTTACTTTGAAGTATCATAATTCCATGTCAATTCCTTACACATTCACAAAGGACAGGTCTTGCTATAGGAAGGAAAGAGTCTGGCCATAAATTGTAGGTTGGGCTGAGTAGAACGTGTTGTGTGCATGAGGGATCCAACACACGAAAGGCAGGTTGTCTGATCAAAAGAGCCTTTGTCAGTTTGTTATAGTGGAAATGGTTATAGTCATAATGATGTGTTGTATAAGTTGTCTGCAACATTAAAACATTCTATTCTTTTTATCAATTTGTTTTCTTAAGCTGATAGTTTGTACTTGACGATCACGGTTGATGTTCATGCCAAGGTAGAAACTGACACCTGGCATTACTTTGATGTTGATTACAGCTGCCATTGCTATTGCTTTTACTATTGTAAGGTCTTTGTTGCATCTTATGAGGAAAATATCGTCAGCATAGACGAGGGCATAGCAGTCTGGTAGTGATGTTATCGCGTCTTGATGTAGAAAGAGATAGTCATTGTATGAGGAGGTGGTGAGATTGAGGTCGTCACGGATGTTGTTCTTTTCTTACACCAGAAAACGGGGCTTTGTTTCAGCCGAAGAAGCCTTTTGACGAGCTTGTATACTCATGTAGTTCCATCATGGTATCCCTCTGGTTGTTTCATGTATATCTTTGTGTCCATCTCGCCATTGAGAAATATGTTGTTGATGTTAAGTTAAAGAATCTCCCAGTCAATGACTGCTAGAATCTCCCCTTTGAGTATCATTTGAGCTCTTGTGTAGCTACTAAGTAGAGCGTAGGCATTGAGGAATTCCTTGTCGAGGCTGACTTTTGCTTTTGCTTTTGTCTTCTAGAAAAAAAAACCATTTAAATCCAGTTCTATGTTGTTCTGGGATGGGGCCAACGAATTCTGAAGTGCCTTGGCTGACAAGGCTGTTGTATTGTACATTAATCGCTTTTTGATTAATTTGTTTTTGAGGACCTGAAAAGACCTTGTCGATGTCAGAAGGTTATGGGGGTAGATATTTTGTGGTTGTGAGGGCTATGAGTGTGTTGGTAAGGAAACACGCGTAGGTAGTGATGGATGGTGCATGCTATAAGAGATGTTGTTGGTTTTGCTAAGTTGATACCTTTCATTTTTGTTTTTGAAGTTTCTTGAAGCACCCAAAGTCTGCATTTTGATGGTCTATGGATGGATCCCTAAGCCTCCCCTCATCGCTAACAAACTGGCCTCCTCCATGAGAAGAGTCTCATGTCATTGGTTGCCATGATCAACATCTTCACTAAATGTGGGGTGACGGCAGTCACCATCCATCATGATGGTTTCTGCCGTCTCCACTGTCTCATCACGCAACTGTTGTAGCTTCATCTTGGTGAGTTTTCCTGCTCCATATCCTCCAAGAATAATTGTTTGTGCTGAGCTATTATCCTGATGTCCTTGCCTTAGTTTCTATCTAAGTCTTGTACATGAGAATCTCGGAGAAGACATTGTCATGTTTCCTCATGCAGTATCACATTGTGATGTTGTAGAAGATCCATGCCTCTTGGATGCAACTTTTGCAGATGTAGATTCCCCACACGGCTTAGTCATCCAATTCATGTCAACATTTGTTGGTCACGTAATAAAGAGCTATGTATCCAAATGTTATGAGGCTTTTTATGTCAAGCTTCTTGTTGTGCCATTATGTGTAAAGAGTTGTCATTTTTGGAAAGCTAGCTGTGGCCATTCAACTTTTAGCCCACATCACTTGTTGAAGTGCCCCTGGCCACCAAACATCTTGAAGTTGTACCAAGAGTAGCATGGACTTGAACATCTCTTTGAGGATGTAATGAGAGTGCTCAACCAATCCATTATGCTACAAAGTGTGAGGTGTTCATTTTGATTGTTTGATTTAGTATTTATTAAGTAAAGCAATAAAGTTGTTACTGGTGATTTTCTCAATTCTCTGTCAATGCAGAATTTGTGTATTTTTCATGAATTCTTGTTCACCTTGGAAGAACCACTTGCGGAAGGTTTGCAAAAACGTGCCGCCGCTGATAAGTGGATATGTCCATCTACACTTTGTGGCTTCCTTGAACAAATCTATAAAACACTTGTGTCCATTGGTAGACTTGAAGAAAGGTCCGTAGTTGTCCACGTGGACCAGGTGTAGCTTCTCTACAATGTTGGTTTTTTTAAGGAGTGAAGGATTGGCGTGCCAGGTTTGATTTGAAACAAGGTTCACTGGGATGGTCTTCATTTTCTTTGACGATGCTGGGACCACTGACGAGGTCATTGAAGATAAGTTGCTAAAGCTGATGGTCGTTCATGTGACCTAGACGGAAATACCAACGTTCTAGTGTTGTTGTCTTTTGTGGATACAGGATGACAATTGTTCCAACCCGTTGTTGCACACTATGAGGTTACACTTGAAGCTTGATCATGACATTACTGTGTAGCTCTCCTTCAGTTTTTAACTCCTTTGTAATTTGGACACCATAGAGTTGCATGCCTTTTGTGGTGAATCGTAGTCCTTCCATCATCAGCTTTTCTATGGAGATGAAGTTGGCAGAGATGCCAAGTACGTAACGTAAATCATTGAAAGTGACTTCTATGTTGTTATGAGGACGATCATTGAGGTCACCGATGCCGTTGATGGGTAAATCTACCACGTTTCCTACAATGACTATTGAAATGTTTACATAGTATCTAAGGCTGTTAAGAGTGTTGGGGTCATAAGTAATGTGTTTGTTACTGCTCTTATTTCAGGTATAGAATGTCTGGATGTCGCAAGAGCTGCTTCTTTTTTAGGCATAGAGGTTGGCCTAACATGTGAAGCAATACTTCATCTGATGTATCCTTGTTTTCCGACTTCATCTGATGTATCCTTTTCTTCCTCATTCTGCTTCTCATCTTGCGTTTTCTCCTTGTTTAAAACTTGGATAGCTTGGTGATGTCTGGCAGGTCCTCCTTGCTTTCGTTCAACTGGCCTTGACATTTTGACACCATCTCTTTCTTGTTCATGTTGCTTTCACATGTAGCAATCCTTATCAATCTTTTGCTTTCTGTTCAATATCCCACTGATTCGTAGATCCATACATCTTATTCCTATTAGTTAAGTCTTCCATAATTTTAAAAATGTTTTTTACTTCTGAGATCATTATGTGTTCCTACTTGTACGAGTTAGAGTGCTCCCTGCTCCTTACATTCGATGAATTGTACTCTCTTTTTTTCTGGTGCTCCATGATCTTGACAAGCAGCCTTTTGACTTGTGTTGTGCACGGATGCTGGATTCCTTGCCAACACTGCCACATTTCTGATACGGCACAGACTACTGATCTCAAACCAGTAATGAAGTTAGCTGATACTACTGAGACAATAAAACATGTGATAACCTTGGACCGAAACATTAAAGTTACCAAAATGGATGTTGCTCGCATGTAAGCATACACATGCCAAAACACACACGACACATTACAAAAAGAGAGTGTTCAGCATTGGAGTTCTTGAACCCATGTCCATATTACAACAATACCCACTCACACTCTAAATTGGCACAAATGCCATGATTGTTATTTAAGTGTTCCTCTGAATTCATTGAACACAGAAATGGAACTGCATAACTGCGCTTGATGCTTGACAAAATGAAATTTGTGTAATTCATTCCACTATCAAAACTGGGTTCTGAAGTTAATATGATGCACCCTGAACTTCGATATCCATACCTCCCATGACATGTGAAAATCGTCGAAAGGAACAAATCAGCTTTGTTAGTTCGATGAAAGTAGTTGTGTGTGACCAGCAAAGGCCCCCTTCACATCAGCCCGTAGCAACTCAGCACTGTGTTGAAAGGCCCACCAAGATTCTGCAGACAATCAGGATACACTGGTGCAATGCATCCATTCAGACTGAGGGCTTGCTGAAGTAACATTGGCGCGTTCGCACTTGAAACATGTATAACACGTTTTCTGAAAGTTCTCAGAAGGCGTTGATCCATGTCTTCGAATCGCACTGTTGGCCGTTGGCGGTAAGGGGTTGGCGTGGCCGTGTAGTTGCTAGAAGCTACTACACCTCCAAGAGTCTAGCAACTCGTACCAACTAGTGTCCATGATGTGGAAACTCGCAAAGTTTTATGCAGCCAGTTTGTCCTTATGCGCCAACGACGGCGACACAAGCAAGCATTATTATTGTTTTTTTTTTTTCTCTACCCACTGTTGGCGCTCTAGCCATTGTTGCGGAGCTGCCAAATTCCGAGAGCACCTGGAGAAAGGAAAAGAAAACGAGACTTCATTGTGACCGGCACATTGACACACCTGTTGAACTACCTGCCCTGGCGCCACAAAAGTGCGCCTGGTACTTTTTTTTCAAATCCGAACCACGTTCTCCAGGCCTTTAAAGCCAAGATTTATGAGACCTACTGAATCTGGAGTTCCCGCGTGGGTGCCCCCAAATTCATCACGCTTCGGTGTGAAAGATCCTAAAGACCGAGCAACAGCCTTCACTGCTTGCGTTCGACAATTTGAACGGCAACAGCAAAGCCCGTCGCCCGGTGAATCATGATGTGGCAGTGATTGGCTGACCAAATGGCTGTCCAATCACTGCATTCGTGTATTCAACTACCCAAATGTGCGAGTGTGGCTGTTCGATTGATGGAACAGCCACACCGCACCTCATCGCTGGCACTGAGTTTTGCAAAACCATCCTCAAGTTGGAAAAAACACAACTATTTGAAGAAAGAATCCCAAACAACGTTGGCAGATTTCTTCAAGGGTGGTACTTTAACTTTCATTTTTTGGGGTTACATAGTAGCCAAGAATCTGCACTGATGTAGAAAAATCTGTTGACCGAGCTCTTCCGTGATATGAGTTACCGAACTGCCGCCTAAAATTTGAAACCCTTGTCCACCTTTTTTCAACAGACCAGGCTTGTATTTTGGACCGCTGCCGAAGAAGGGTGGACGGAAATTGGCCCCCCTACATTCAAAACTCCCCTGTTTGCCTCCCTGCATGGACACCATTCCAGCGAACATCGGGCTGACTTGGCCATACTACACGCACTGCAAGTGCACACAAAGCATGCACTGCTGGTGTGATTAGAGGAGAACGTTAATCAACTTGTCGTTCGTGAAATCCTTTTCAGACCGGAATTTTTCAACAACCGTTTGAAAAATGATTTCCGCCCGCTTCCGAGCGAGCCTGAACTGAGTTATGGACCGGTCCCAAAACTGAGAATCATTGATTAGTTTCCACATTTAGACGGGAGGAGGGTACATCTACCGCGGGTATCTTCGTCCCCCAAAAGCCAGCCGCCTATTTTTCAGGATTTTCCGCCCCCAGTTTGATTGTGTCCGGAAGACAGGTGCTCGCTGAGCACGATCGTTCCTGTGAGAGAAAATTACAGTCCCAGAAAAGGAGCGGAACAGATAAATATTAAGAAGAAACCAGGATTTTTTACGAAACAGATTCCGGGCATCGTGAAAACTGACGTTACTCGGTCGGCGAAGTCTCCCTGGACAAAGCGGGCCAGGTCAAGGTTCATTCTTTTCCAAGGCATGCATGTTGCTTGAACCCGCCCTACCCTATCACTATGTAACCCCGATGCACACTTGTGTGCAAAAATTCCACATTTTTTGTTTGATAATGAATTCCATGACCTTTTGAATTTGACATAAGAAAATTCTTGACGGGTTTTAGCCATGTTAAAAATAGTTAGTATCCAATGTAAAGAGCGTTAGAGTGTTTGAACCATGCCAGGAAAAATTAAATTTGAATTGAAAGATCACCAAGGCAGCTGTATATGATTGAAAGATGTTCTCTGGACTTCTAGAAAGCTTACCTAAGTCCCCTCCTCTAGGAAGAGCTCACAATGAAACATGTTTCAAGAAAACAGGATTAATTGTGGGTAAAAGTACACGTGGACGCAAGATTTAGCACACACAGTTAGCTAGTACATACTCATATACATACATCACATACGGAAAAGTAGGTAAAGGAATCGGAATCCACACAGCTGACTCACACTAAGTCTGGAAATCAGATGCATAGTATTGGTAGATGTTGTAGCTTTACAAGTTAAGCAGCGCACTAAGTGCTGGAGACAGGAATTGGATGTAGCTGAGCCACAGGACGTCCACCCAGGATGCCTTCTCATTGAGAAACTTCTATGAAAATGTGTGTTGTACACTGTGCAAGGTCCAAGTGCTAGAGGAAGTACTTGGAGAGCTAGGCGGATGAGCTTAGAGTGAAACTGAAGTGCCTGATAATCAGCTGCTTGTGTTGACAACTGAAGGCATATCCGACTCAGTGACTGGCTCGTCCGTTCATTAGTCCTGAGGTAGGCTCCTCCGTGGATGCTCCTTGCTGGAAGGTTACAAGGAGTCGCATAACCTCCTCAGCGGTTGCATAACCACCTTGGTGGTTGCATAGCCCTCCAGGCCTGCTGAAGGGTGACTGGAAAGATGAAGGGTCACCATACCATCTTAAGGATCACCAAGTAGCTAAAGGGTTTCTGGCAGCTGAAGGGTCACAAGTTGCCAGTGATTGGAATTCTTCTCTCGTGTGAACATGAAGTTGAAACCTCAGAAAAAAATCCGTTCAGGATTCTTTTAGGCCTTTTCAAGGAGAGCCCGGCCGCTGAGACTAGCAATCATTGGCACTCCACCTTAGTCAAAGAGGGTTGAGAAAGTCAGAGGCGGAGGAATGGAAGTTTTTTTCTGGCGGGGACGAAGATGTTGTTGAAGTGGTTGTAGGACGGTGGGATGGAGGAGATGAGGACATTTAGTAGGTAGAACAGGAGTATGAGGAGCTCCAAAACGCCTTGATCGGATATGGTGGAGGACTGTCCTACTCGAAAAATGCTCTAAAAGAGGTGGAATCGGGGTTGTGTGGATCTTTGGCATAAAAGGTGTTGATTCTGGAGGAGGAGGGTATTTTTGTTGTTGTGACAGAAGATGAGGCATAGTTTGTGCACAAAGTGGGAAGCTGTGTGGTTCATGCTGGTGTTCGTAGCTGTGCTGGAAGCTGTGAAGCAAGAGGGGGTGAGAAAACAGGTCCTCCCTTCCCCTCTTGCTTCACAGTTCGAGCAGATATTATGATCCTTGTAGTATCCGTTGGAACTGTGAAGTTCGAAGTTTCCTTGGAAACTGCGAGGGGGGTTGCGTGATGGTCGAGCGATGAAGCGACCGGTTGCAAGCCACCTGGTGGTTGTAAGTCACCCGCCGGTAAACCGAGGCTGTCGATGGTGGACAAGGGAGTTGGCGAGCAGTCGCTCGCGGCCGCTGGATCCACAACCGTTTTTCCAGGGTGGATTGCACGATCCGCCCCGCCAGCTACAAATTCCTTGACGGCATCAAGAGCGACTTCGAGGATTTTTCTGGACTCGGTATTCAGTGAAGTTGCCAGAAACACCCCCATCTTGTTGGTAGAACGTACAAGGGATGTACTAAGTAGCAATTATGAACATGATACGCTGGACAGGGAAAGAGTGGCACATCATTGATGTCATGATATTGTTTGCATGATAGTTTAAAGGGATGCTGGCGATTCGATGGAAAGAAGAGGACTAGTGGTTGGTTTTCAATTGGTTTTTTTGTTCTTACCGATTCACTTCATAAGATTTAAGAGGCGAGTTCCGCTCAAGACGGCCTAAATAGCTCTTGAGCGTGAGGGTAGAGAAAAGGTGGGCTAGGTATAAAAGCACTTCTGGTCTGGCGAGGAGACTGCCAACAAAACTGTTCTTCGTTACAAATGCAAAGGTGAGAAGCTTTTAGGAGACATATGGGATTGGGCCAATGGATGAGGGTTAGACTTGAGGGAAGGTATGACTAAAATCACATGGTGTTGTTCATTTAAGGAATGGAGATGATAGGAAACCATGGAGGATAGGAGGCTAGTGAGGTCTTGGATGATAATGAAGGTATTGAGCCGTAGAAGATAAGGAATAAGGGATCCAACATGTAGGAAAAAGGAAGTGTGCCTCATGTTTCATAGACTATGCGTTTGCATGTTGAGGAAATGGAGGACAGAGGCTAAGAAAATATGTTGTTCAGAGTTACTTCCCCAAAGGGACTTCAGTCATGTTTGTACTGAAGTAAATGTACTCTATGTTGTTAAGATTTACCAATCTCAG